>JARJDR010005392.1:0-33407 GCA_030264135.1 Myllaena sp. GC000078 | reverse complement strand
CTTGCGTTCTCGCGAAGAAGGCGTCCGCATGCATCGTCTCGTCGACGACGGTCGCGAGGCCATTTGCTGTCTGAAAAGCTCTCGCCCTCTCTTGCTTGCTTGCTTTGTATAAACAGTGCTCTGTAGCGGGGGGGAATTGGGGGGTTGCAAGGGGGCGCGTGAGGGCGCGGTAGAAGCATAGTGGAGGGGAGTTAAGGAAGAAAGACACAAGCCACTTGAATAATTACTGCGGATAACTTTACGACTTGACGACGCCGCCCGCGACGCGAACTAAGAAGCACCGCGGGTGGTGGCGGCGCGCAAAGTTGGAACTTGCCGCCGTGTGTCCGTTATAGATACCGCCGTGCATGCGCTCCTCTTAGTATCTTAAGACTAATGTCGGTGCGCCGCTGAGGAAGGCATTAACATTGCGATAACGATTATGGCGTGGAAACAAAAACATTAATTTTCATAACGACCCGGTAGACCTTAGGAGAGACTCATGTAGGTTGCATGGAAAATGACAAAACATCTGGAACGAAAAGAAAAAATGACTGATAATAGAGTGCGATTGGAACAACACACAATACTTGCTCATATATTCAGATTCGGTGAAAGGTTGTGGAGGTGACATCGCCCATCAATGCGCAAGGCACGGCGATTTAAATTTCAAATGCGCCCACGTGCACGTCGGGTTGGCGTTCGAACGGAAACAGAGGGACGCCGTGGGGATGTGGCGTTAGGTCACGTGCGCATTGCCCACTCACTCGGTGCGCTTAAATTGACTTCGGGGGCGGGTTCCCTCTTAAATCAGATTAAAACGTAAAAATTCAATCAGCATCAGCGCGACCAAATCCATGCCATATGGATCGGCCAAACTCAATGTGCACTTAATTCGACGAAATTTATTTTGTGCGCCTAGAGAGAAAATCAAATTTCTTATCTACTTTAATGCGTACGCGTCGCGCACTTTCCCCTTCCGCTCCCCTTCCACTTTAACCTCAACCGTCATTCTTCGACGACGGTCGGCAGGCGCAAATAGATTTTAAACAACTAATCGAACGCATACGCATTTCCATCTTCGTCCCTGCCAGTGCCAGCAAGTGCTCACTTCCCGGCGCGTTCTGGTTTAAAATTTCCAACGTTAAGGGGGGAAACGAATGCACTACATTTCAGTGCGTGCGGAGTAGTTCTTCGCAACCGCACCCTCGACATGCCTTGAAAATTGATGGTTGAATAGTGTACCGCCACGCAACCCTCCAACGCCCGGCGCGTACTCGAGTTAAAATTTCTGGGCGGACGAACGCCTCGAAGCCCAACGTATAATTGAATCGAAAAACACATTTGGAATGTTTCTGCGTGCCGAGGGTGGGGAGGGTGGATACGCGGTGTTCGGCGCGTTACCGAGACGTGTGGCGCGTTTTTGATCAACTCGTGTGGCGTTTCGTTCCGGTTCCGTTCTCGCGGAAGGGTCGAAATGCTATTCTTTTGCCTAATGGAAGGCAAGCAAGTCTTCCGCGCTAAAATCATGTTGCCGATTGCGATGTGCGTGAATGGCGCGTCGTCTATAAGTGCGAATTCGTCTTGTGCTACATTCCAAACCACACAATTTTTGGTTTTTGCGCAGTATAATTCGTTAATCACCCATTCACTGACGTCCCTTACCATTGCCGGCGCGGTTGGAGTTTATACAATAATGAGTTTTGCATGTGCGGTGTGAAAGGGCACATGTGTTATTGATTTTAATTCGACTTAATAGATGTGGTACATGCTTATCCGTATCGAATTGTCGTGAAGGGTGCTATTTTGAGGTTTGTTAAATGATGCTGCGAGTTTCAACTTAATCTCATTTTATAAGCGGCATTTCGCTACGGTGTATGTGAATAAATTCACTGCGTCGACAGTCTCATTGGAAACATGCGCAAAGTCGACACCCGCCACTTGAACATGTCGGGTATATCAGGCGACAATTGGTGATTTCATAAAAGGCATAATGACCAATGCTGACCCGCTGCAGAGCTGATAATCCGATATAATGATGATTTCCTTTGAAAGCACAATGGGGAGATAAATAACCGACTTAAAAGGTTGTTAAACTAATACGTGTAGTAACCACACAGTCTTACTTGATATTAAGTTAAAAATTCAATTACTTACTAGCGTCAATCTAACATCAACATTATTAATTTAATTGCGGTGATTATAAATACAATCGTTGTTTTAGGAAAATTATTTGAGCAGAAAATATAAAATGCTGAAGATACTTAGGTGCAATCGTAGTTTGCAGTTGTTGGCATGAAGGTTGCCTCGATTAATGGATTCCGCCGAGCGTCAAAGTTTTTTCGTCGGCCGGTCGAACGCCAAATGGAAAATGGGAAATCATTTTTCAATTGCCGTGGCGTTAGGCGCGCGTGCGCGCTCTGAAAATATTGTGAAGTTTCAAGTGCAACCCACGCAGTGCCGAGGACGAGCACGATGGGGAAAAGTGAGCAACACATGACTGCGTTCTCACGCTTCTATTTTAACCTGTTTGCTTTTATTAACGAGACCTCAGACGCCGCAACGCTCGAAAACTATGCGCAGCGTGGAAAACGAGAAAATGAGGCCGCAAAAAACAAGCACAACGAAAACAACCGCCAATCATAAAAGGGAGAATCAATTTCTGCTTTTTGTGGTCCTAATGGACCGGAAGGCAGCGGAGTTTTCATTTTAGTTGCCTAGATTTTGATGAATTATTACGAAGCTCGGTGGGAGGGTGGGTGGCTTAAATTTGTAACAATGTGACAAACAAAAGTAGGATATTGAGTATTCAACACGTGCGCAATTCTTTAAATCAATATAGTTAACTAAATTCGTATAATTATTTTCGCACTTGAAATCAAATTCAATCCTATTTCCTACACTCATCAAGTTAATGTCAGCGACAACCACAGCAGAGAATCAAGTCCATCTAAGATGTAAGTTCATTTGCGCCACCCCCGTCACCGCATTCGCCAGCCGACCTTACGATGCGCCCTTTTTGCACGCGGTTGCATACACACATATCTGCTGGTGACGGCTTTCGATATTTCGTTTCGTCCATTGGTTTTTCGCTCCCTACGTTCCAGCGGTTGTGTATAGTCGGGCGCCATCAACATCATCGTCGCCGGCGTTGACGTCGTCGTCCTCGTCCTCGTCGCAGTCGATTTGCTCGTAGTTGGGCCGCCACAGTAGTCGTCACCGTCGCCACCGCCCGAACCGTAATTATACCGGATATGATTTGGTTGATTTCATATTGTTCACTTTATTATATTATTTGTGGTGGCGACGTGTTTGGCGTGAGCACGAACGAACGTGCCTGCCGCACAACTACAGCCAAACGCCACACACCAAGAACCAAAGTACAGCAAAGCACATTGGATATAAATGTATATCTGTATATTGTACAATATAGAAATATCAAACATACATACATTCACCCCTGCGCACAGACGTTTACGCACCAACATGAACGAACGTCGGGTACAAATTGAGTCCGCATTACGTTTTCGCCTCCTTAATACGCCTAGCCGGAATACGAGAGTGACTGATGTTTAGTGTAGCAATTTGCCGTTATGCAGATGCGATTTATGTATGCAAACCACATTACGATTCGCGGTCGCGACAAAAGATTGTTGATTTTAATCTAAATTATGATGATGGCGATGCGGTGATTGCGTGCGACGTGAGAGGCTTACCCATTCCCGTAATGTCTGAGTGGGTGGGTTCGTTATACATAATGTGTGTCAAAAATGAGATTAGCACAAATTCGCTTGAATTCAATTCCTACGCTTTCTGTAATGAAAGCACGGTTTTTGTTTTGTTGCTAGGATACTTAATTAGGAAAAATGTTCCGTGACCTCTATCTTGGAATCAAATATGCAAATCTCGGTCGCTTGCAACGGCAGAAAAGAAATAATCGTAATAATACCAATATGAAAATCACAGGGGCGCAGCACCAGTGTCTTGTTTCATCTTTCCCGCAAGCAGCGCTAAAGTTCCGCGAGTAGTGGTTATTTGAACGCGGGCGCGATGCTATCAACTCAATATTCCAGCTCATCTGCATGGTTGTTACGCGCGTCGGCGGGCGAATATTACGCGCGGAAAAAAAACGCGCAGATAAATATAAAAAAGTGCAAATGGCCCGAGATTACTGCCACTTAAAGAAGCCAGAGGGAGGAGGGTGACTTTAACAACATGAAGGCGGCGAAGGAAACACACTGAAATCCGCAATCAAACACACAATCACCGCGCCTCGCCGGGACGGGGCTGTGTGTTGATGCGGGGGTCGTGTGCGAAGCGCGCGTGGGGCGCGAGGGAGGCAGCGAGGCGCCCCTTTTATAACCGGCTGTTAAAAATATCTTAATGTTAGTTTAAATTCTATCTGGAGTTAAGTGCTTGCAAATAAAACGGGCGCGCGCGCTATGGACGCCGTTGCCGCCGACGACGATGATGATTTCTGCTTGTTTATACTGTTTGTTTGGACAAATTTTCTGTTTAAACAGAAAACAGACGCGAAAGTCGAGCATCGAATTGTGCGTTGTGTTTGCAATGGCATCGAGTGGTTAATCATTCTCGATTCAATATATTTCTTGTGCTTTTATACAATTATTCAGATATCTTGCTTCGGGTGCAATCAGTGGATTAATTTTTGCGTAATGCTATGCAAATGCGAAGTGCGTGTTTGCGGTGCCTGGGTCATTATTATAAATCTCATATTTATTTCATTAGGTTTTTTTGTGCATATGGGATTGTGAACATTGGAACTAACGGCGATAAAATTTATCATTTTGCAGGCGTTATACAATGGCACCGAAACATTTAAATCCACTAAATTCGGAGATAATTTTGTGTATTTCGTTTTTTTTTTTGTTGGCGCTGTAATAAAGTTGTTGCTCATGAATACGAGGTGCATCGAGGTGGGCCTTGTCGGGCGCCACATGGAATTGAGATAAAAATTGAGTCAAAAACTCTTAAATAATGTTTTCTTTAAGTTGGTTTTTATATTCATTTTTAATCTTGACATACCACTATCAGGTTGCATATTATCACAGTGGTTTTATCCTTTTTTAATTGGTATTAGGTAGTTGGAGAAGAAGAAAGAAACCATTCCTACGTGCGTGGTCTTTCATTCAATCATTTTGAGTCCAGCGGGGGTTTATTCAATCAATGCAACTCATTTGAATATGCTTACATAATGGTAAATGTAGTAAACATCCATGTGGACGTCTCGTTTCAAGACTGATGTCCTTAATTTTCATACGATTTCTAAACATTGAAATAATTATATATAAAAGAATAGATTTGTTGGCTTTCCGAAAATTTGCAATAAGCACATATGTTGCGTAAGCACGAATGCAAAGGCGTTGATTAGTAGCGGATCAGGGGGAGTAGGGGTGGCGACGTCTGCAGGATGATATCACAACGACAGACGGGCACAGGACCCACCCACGCGATCCGATTATGTTGCAGCTCACGCACCGGCACACAGCAACGACATCATCTCATCTCTGCCTGCTCTTCAGGCATCATCATTCTGCGCACAACAGCCGCCCCGCGGCCTGCGCTCAGTGCTCTGCAATGCTGCAGCGTATCCTTCCTCCCGCGTAGTTCTTATACTCCCAGTGTGTGTGTGTGTGGGTGTGTGTCGCATGCCGCTCCGATATGATGATATTGGACTATGATGATGGTTAAGCGGCTCAGTGCGAACTTAATATAGGTTTTGCGAATCCCTCAGGACGCCCGCATAGTGCCCGGATTACGCCACCTCGTCCTCTCCCTCGATGCTCTAACGCCCAGCGGCTCCAGCGCTCTCTCGTCACGCTCGTGCGTGTTATTGGCACTATCGCGTCCGGGCCGTTGGACGCGCCGTCATAATGCGGCCCGCTCGGTATTGCTTTTTGGGCGAGTGTGTAGTATATGCAACATTTGCCATCCCCAAAGCGGCTCCCGTATTTAATGAAGAATGTGACAATTTGAGCGGAATTGGAATAAGTACATATCGAATTTTGGTTGCGCGTTAATGACTTATAGCGCACATAATCCTCCTTGAAGTATGTGCCGTATGTTACCTACTTCAAGCAATTAATAATTCAATTTTTCAATACAAGAATTAATTAATAATTTTGGACATTGTGTAAAAATTAAAAATGCTAATTTTAAGGGTAAGGTTTTCATTGTCTAATGTGAAATCAATCAAATTAATTTAACCGAGCAAATATTTAAAGACAAATTTTGATTCGCCCGACAATAATGCTTGGTAAATATTTTATTCCATTCCTTCCGCTAGAATAAAAATTTTCCAGAGCATTGTTCCTTCGCCCCGTATCCATGAATGCATTCAATATTTTATTTTTTCATTTCGTATACTCGCACACGAGTGGGGTATGTATATTTATTTGTTTCGCTGTTCGCGTGATGAGAGCAGCGAGTATGCACTTAATATTTTCCGCGCTCCACATTCAAACCGCTTTTTTCGGGTGCGCAAATACATGTTGTAGTGGATATACCTTGCTACTTTTTCCCGCATTTTGCAAAATCACACGGCAACCCCTAGCTCTCTGCTCTCAGTGCGGTATACACGTTGATGTCGACGGGGTGGCCGGCGGGGTCTTTACTCAGTGCTCCATACGCACGCTGCGAATAGGCGGCGGAGAAGGGGAGCGGGGGGGACGAAATGGCGAGTTTCGCGGATGGAGTTTTGTTTGGCGTGTGCGCCGGGCACACAGTATATAAATTTATCATAGATCTCATTCCGCTACATGAAACACGCCCGCGCTGCGGCCGACGTGTGGGCGCACACCCCCCCACACGCGCACGTGAGCATACAAACGCCCAAAGGTTATATATACGAAACGCCCGGCCGAGTTCATATCGGGCGGCGCGAAAGTTTCCCGCAGTTTTCCTCACTTTTCGATGGGTGCGATCCTTCTCTCGGCCCCGACCGACTCGGTGCGCTCGTTGGCGCGTACACGAAACTGATAAAATTTAATTTTTCGTGAAAGTTTCCAGTTTAACGTTTATGATGCGGCGAGGGGTGTGCACTGGCCAACCGCCCTTTACTTATCTGTTTTCGGGTGTTTGCATTTTCTTCTATTTTATCATATTTGGACGTCCAGTTTTGAAATTTCCTGATGTATTCTTCAGAAGACTTGCACCTACAGTTGCTGTGTCACTTGCCCTTACGCAAAGGGGAGGCATTTTAAATTTTCATACTCCATTGTCCACACCGCATTCGCTACGCGGATTCAAACGGGTCGGTGAGAGAATCCACCCGCATGTATCCATGTGGCACAAGAAGTTATTTTCTCGTAGTGGGCGAAGCATTCGGGGGGCGTAGGAGGAGGAGGAGGAGGAGGGAAATAGAGCAGCGCACCGGACGATATTATGTATTTGCCTCCTGGCCAACGGCGCCACGACAACGCACGTCCGAAAGTGGACCATGCATTATTCAGACCGCGTAAACCAACCTCGACCGCCGCCGCCCCGTTCGGCGTGGAGAAAGACTGCGCCAAGCACGTCGCACGTACCCGTACGCATATACGTAGAACCCATCAGAGTTATTCTCGGGCGCGGCTTGTCCACTCACTCTCACGAATACGCGCCGTGCCGGAGTAGTGTGCATACTAAGCTCGGCTGAGTGCTGGCGGATCGTGTATAGAGGTTTTGCTTTTCCGGTGTTCGCCGGTTGCCCGGCGCCTTCACATTGCCGCTGTGCCGAAACGCATCTACGCGACTGTAATACGAATCAATTCGAAACCGATTTCTATTGAAATTAAATCTAAAAACACTTTTATGGCAATTATTATTAAGTTTGTGTTTTTTACCTTTGGGAAAGGGTGGATTTGCACGAGGACGATAAAATTGAAGCGAGGCGGGTTGGGGGTGGCGGAAGGGTATGGTCACCCCGGCAACATCCGCATCATGCGTTCGCCGTTCACATCAACGCACACTCATACATACTACTCTCTCGACTCGATATATAGGTGGCCGTGTACACTGAGAATCGCTCGGGTCTCACGCGTCGCGCGAAAGAGGGTGGGAAGGGTAGTGGCTGGTTGGCTGGCTGGCTGGCTGGATGCTTAGCGGTGTGGTGAAGTAACCGCGAAGAGGGCTCTCACGTACGATTATAGATATTAAAGTCGGATTTTATACATGGGGCGGCTGCTGGGGGGCGGATTGCCGCCGATGTTTTACTGCTACTCGAATAAGTCGGTGGCGGCGGCGGCGTCGGCGTCGCTGGTCCGTCGTACGCATATATACATATATACTTATGTGCTTACATCACGCATGCAATATATGCAAATTGGTATGCATTTGCATCCACCCCTACGCTACGACAACGACGACTTGGAGCTTAGTAAAACAATATGAATTCAGATTTCACTTTCTCACTCACTGGGTGCTAAGCGTTGCTAAATTGCAACTCCAAGGATAACAAACATTAGCGTATTTTGTAGCCAAATAGCTACTGTAATGTAGCATTGCCGCGCATTTACACTCGAAATTGTTGGGCGCCAACGCGTTTGCTTTCGTAGTGGTGGTTAATTCGAAAGCTCTTCCAAGCAGTGCGCGTAATCGTAGTCGATGGCAATTGCACTCGTCGACGCATTCGTCCAGTGCACACACCTCAATACCTGCACAAGTAGTCTAGGTGCGCAAAAAACGCGCATCGGCCATCTAAACTCCGGGCATCGCCTTTTGACCAAAATCCACGCAGCGTCCATTTGGTCCGCTCTCAATCTCACCCTCGCCCTCTCCAAAGTTGGTAGTTTTTATTGGTTTGTTTTCAGCGTTTACAGGTATGTACTTGTATACCTAAATAAAAAAACTCGTTGCGTTCCGAATGAGCAAATATGTACTGCCTTGAAGCAGAATACCGGAAAGTCCTTTCCGTGGTCGTTACAACCTCACTGCGCTCAGTTTTTAACAATTCTTGTGACTATCCAGATTTCCAGGATTCGATAATAGATTCATACGGTGTTTTGGTTTCTCATAAACCATATTTGGTAATAAATCAAAATTGAGACGAATTCCCATTGAGTTCAAGATTTTTTTTTAAGTTTTACGGCGCGACCTTGAATCTCTTTAGAAACGAGTTATATTTATATTAAAAGGTACATATTAGGCTCGGTTGACACGTCAAACAGGTTATCCTGTGAAGCTGGGATGTGATGCGCTATGGTCTTCCGCGATTTATGGGAGAGATGCGCGCGCGTAGGTCTGTCGGTCCTGCGGCATGCAACCTTGTGGGAAAGTGAAAATTGCGTTGCGACCGAACGAGTTTGGCCAGCGAGCTGCGACATTGTTGCAGCTTGCGCATCTCGTTAACAATGTCTGCCAATCGACGGCTTGCGGCATTTATCCGAAAACAAAACTTTCCATCAAGAATGACACGTTTTGTTTTCCTTGTACTGTGGGAATTTCGATGGATATTTTTTACTAAGAAGTACATATTTATCTACGTTTACTAGGACTTACCAGGATACATGTTGAATTATAATAAGTGCCATTTGAGTGTCATCCTGGAACATATTTCACGCATGCATGCAAGCATACGTGCTGGCATAGGTATTATACGACATGCGCCCATATGCAATATTTGAATGTGGGAAACGGCATGGGTGTCGCACCCCCAGTTCGAAATCGTATAACTCTAAACACTCACGCACCCACCGCTCATCGCTCTTGTAAAGCGTATGCTAGGAAATATAGAAGGTTGTAACTGTTGGATAATATGTAGCATTTTCCATCCTCGATTTCCGAACGGTTATGGATGTGTGCGACGCTGTGCGCCATGAACAAATAGAAATGGTGTCCGTGTGCACGTCGCGTGACCGTAATCTGCACCTTCCCTTATTAAATCCACTTCAATCCTGCTCTACAGCCCTCTCGCCTCCGTATGTCGAACTCTTGTAGTGTCGGTGAACTTGCGAATATGTGACTAATCTATTTTTATTAATTTAATTACTAAACTTATTAATTAAATACTATGCAGATTCAATAGATTGATATCTCGTGATTTAATTTTTGATCTAATTATAAAGAGGTTCAGTTTCAAATGCAGTCCATCTTTTAAACGGATAATTGAATATCGTTGGCGCAACAACCAAACGTTTCTGCTACATTATGCATTGTTGAAGCAACATTGGTTCATCTCATTATTTTGGGCTCGTGTCGCGATCGCATACGATTTGCATCAAGCGGAGGGGCCGGTCGCAAGTGGAGCGGCAATGAGCGGATGAGACGAACGAGCGCGCGCGCGCTCGCATGCCAAGAATGAGTAGTGCGGTGCGGTGCACACACGCGCAAGCCATATTTGATACAGTATGCGTGCTAGACTCGTACGTGGGTGCGTTGATCAGCATTCATCCCGTAATCGTTGGCGGACGTTGGCGACGATGATCATCGAGGGGGCGTCCTCATCCGCGTGCGCCATGGTCGCAAATCAGCAAGTAACCAAGTTGGGCGCGCACGCGGCGGACGTTCGCATGCGAGCACGCGTGATAATCGCGCTAACACGATACAACGCCGACGACATATCGGATGGCGTCGTTCTTGCGGACGCGTGCGCGAGTGGAGCGTGCGTGCGTGCGAGGGGGTTGTGTGCCATCTAGATAGATGTAGGATTACCATCATCCGTCGGATGAGATTTATCGATATATCCATATGCATCGAATTAGAATGTTACATTTTGTGATAATTGCAGGGAAAAAATGAATATTGATTCAATTTCTTTTTATTCCTGAGAATTTAACAAGGGAGCCGATATGTTGAATTAAGCCGCACCCCCGCAACAGCAGAGTGGCGCAGTGGAAGCGTGCTGGGCCCATAACCCAGAGGTCCGTGGATCGAAACCACGCTCTGCTATGCTTTTATAACTTTTTTGAGTTAATGATTTGTAATAATTTTTGAAAAACGTAGTCATTACTTCTTTGCGTGTATATGATTATTCTAAATTCATTATATAATTTTTTTTCCGAATCGTTTTGGCTATTAGAAAGATATTTTGATGCATATATCTTTTTGTTCTGATCGACCAAGCACGCTTACCTTTCACTACATATTGCGTACTACTGTATGAGATTTGAGATATTGAATTGCGGAAAAACACATAATAAGTCCAGCGGTTGTCCTATCACTCCTACTCGAAGGGCATGAGAGCTATTATTAAGAAATCACAGTCTGAAGAGCAGCAACACATAGTACTTAATTTCGTGTGTTTTGTTCATTAAAAAAACTTGTAAGTAGAAAGTATTTTAGCACCAGATTGTGTTCCGCGCTCATACATGAGCAGGACATCTCCGATATGGTCTAGTGGCTAGGATAGCTGGCTTTCACCCAGCAGGCTCGGGTTCGATTCCCGGTATCGGAAAAGATTCCATTTTGCAAAATTGCAAAAATATCTTGCGTACATTTTGTTATACTTATTAATGCCTTTTTGCATTAATTATATAGTAAAGCCATCGTTTTTTTTTCAATCAAACTCCTACTAAACGATAGTATGGGAGTGCGAGGCGGTGATTTGTCACGTAGTGCAAGCGCGATTCAAATTGCGTGCAGTTAGTAGAGTTACATGAACACACTTGCAAGCTATGTGATCATTGACAAAAATAGAATGCCCTGATTTCATGGGAATTACGAAAGCGTACTGAATGTGACTGGAACCGCACAGTTATCCGGTATGGTCTAGTGGCTAGGATACCTGGCTCTCACCCAGGAGGCTCGGGTTCGATTCCCGGTACCGGAATTTCTTTTGAATATTTACTAAATTTTATCTTAATTGGTTGCGACGTTGTTGCGAGTCTCTTTTGACCGGTCCGCGAGCATCGTTGTCTCACATTCTTCAAAAGTCTGTAGAAAACTCTTTATTGTATCGTACTGAAGTTTCTATTTTAAAATTTGGGAAATGCATGCGATTGTGAACCGCTTACACTTCGCATCTCCGGTATGGTCTAGTGGCTAGGATACCTGGCTCTCACCCAGGAGGCTCGGGTTCGATTCCCGGTACCGGAAATTGTTTTATAGAATAATTAGCTATAATGTCCTTAACGCCATTGTTTCATTTTTGTACGGTTTCGACCTTGAAGTCTAGCGAAAGTTAGCACATTTATGTATTGCCAATAGTCACACATGAACAACGCAAGTTTCCCTCATGTGCGAAAAGTGAAAACAGACAGCTCTAGCTGTGACCATCCAACCAAGACCAAACTGAATCTGAACCGAATCGAATCATACATAGCGAAAGCACTGCACCCTTACCGATCCTGTCCATGCGTCGTTGATACAGACACATCACACAGCCCTTCTGCGCCCACCCACGCGGTTCGCGCCTCGTAACCCGCCCGCTCTCCCTTTGCGTCGGCGTCGACCGCGCGCATATCATGCATCCATACAGCATCGATGCGGCGCGATATAGATGTATATATTGTCTCCACGCCTGTGACAGCTAACTAAGTGCGTGTCTGTCAAACGCAGACCGAACTCAGGCGGTGGCGCTCTGGGTGCGCTGCCGTCGCCGCCGCCGACAGCCAGCTATCGTAGGGTTCCGGACCATTACACTCGCACCATTGTCTCTGCTGATGGACATATCCATGTCTCCGACGTGCCGTGATAACGACTCTATAATGTATATCTGTAACAGACACAGCACCGCCAACAACGTGCCTCTCACTCGCTCATCCCAGTTTCTAACGCGTTCCATCATCATCATCATCATCATCATCATCATCATCATCGTCATCAACACCGCACGTGTGCACTGCGCAAATCGCGCGCTGTGCTCGATTAATCGAATCACACATTCATTTGCTCGCGCTCGTCACACTAAACACATACACACGATGATTTATCAATTTCTGTGAAATTTATGCGGCGCAATACGCATTGCAACAACTAGAACGTCATCTGCAATCGCCAAACCTTCTTATCAAACGATAATATATTCGAAATAAATTTTTATAACCATTAGCGATTGAAAAAACGCAGTGATTGGAAGTCGGGATGAATTCACGGGCGTTAATTCGCTTTTAGAGCACTCGCGCGCAATCAATCTTGTCGCCGACGACCGCCCACCCGAAAATGTGTGTGTGGGGGGAGCAGATCTGCACGTTATTCTTCGCGCGGCTGACGGCGCTAATCCCGCATTAGCGCTGTGTGCAACCAGCAGTAGTTCCACCCAGAAACGTACGGCCTTCGTTGTTTTAACGCTGCTGGATGGATGGCTACTGGGCGGTGGTTGGTGTGTGTGTGCGCGCGCGCTCATCACATAAGCCTAACAAGGCCTGACAATTATTCCGGGTAATTAAGTCGCTGCGCCTTCAGTACTCCTCCCCACCGCGATCGCGTCGCCGAAGAAGGAACTTTTCCCAGAATCGCTTTCAGGACGACGACGCACGTCGAAGGCGAATGTTCCTGGCCAGGCTGGGTAGGCTCACACCCATCAAGCTGCGCGGCTGCTCGGCTGGTAATTAAGTGAGCTAGTTGCAGAGCGTCTGCTCTAATACTCGCGCCCAGCGCGCTTACGGCATCCAAAGGCACGTACACATCTCTGCGCCCCGAGTCTGCTGGGTGGGATGTGCCCAGAATCTGATGCCGGGGCGCCGAGCTTCGGCGTTGTCCTGATTGCGTTCCTTTGTGCGCGACGCCATTGACACGCCGACATATATAGCCGGCAATTAAAGAAACTCAACTCCTTTCTATATTGGATCGTTGCGCACGACGCGACCGACGCCACGGGGGCAGATCGAAGCGGCTGGAATTGGAGAGAAAGAATTTTCGGCATTGACTTTGATTGTTTTAACATTCTGCATTGTTGCGTGTTTTCGTATGACTTGGACTTGGACTGAACTATTGACTAATTTATATCTTGCCTCGCGGAAAGCATTTTGATGAGAATATATTCTTGTTGAAGTCAATTGTTTCACCATTAAGGAAACTACTTGAATTTTCTTATAAACCGTTACAGCCTCAAGCCAGAACAACCCTCCATCTCACTCCACTGCGCATGGTCGTATCGAGCTGTAAGATATTTGCATTGCATTATGCATTTTGCTGCATACATGCATGCGAATGTGTTTTGAGGGTAGAAATACGTATGGCAAGGGTAACTAAGAATCGTCACGCTCTGCCTGAGTTGATGCGTATTAATTTGCAACCGTAGTCAGTACTAACTTCAACAGGCCAGCTTCCGGCTGAAGCGTATTCATTCGCAGCAAATCTATTTAGTACGATGCAGCGCCAGCGCACAAAATGCCGAATGGTGTGGGGGCCGTTGTCGACGGGGCATTTTTTTAGAGATTTAATAAGCGACGACGCGCCAATGTTTTTTTCTCTCGTGCAATCGCCAAGTTGAAGGCGGAGGACACTGAAGCAAGCGCGTGGGGTGGAGGAAGGGGGTCGAAGAAGAAGAGGAAGCAGAGGTGAAGGGATGGGTCCAGGACGACGCTGTGCTTTGCGGGGGCGGCGTGGCGCGGCGTGCGGAAGCGGAAGCGGATGCCGAACGCGTGCGTGCTAATGATGTCGGTGCGCGCGCTCGGCGCTCGGCGGGCGGCAATGATGGCGACGGGGGAGTGTGCTTCTAGTTTCGGTCAGGGGAATGGCGTCTTAAGGGATGATTTTAGATGGTTATATTTATACAAATCTGTGCTCATGTGCATACTCTACTGAAATTTACTTCTTCCTTTTCAAATTTTAATTATGTGTGATTTTTCTTTTGTTCTTTCTAGTAAAGCAAGTTAATGTTACTTATAATAATCATCTCGGTAAATACATCGACATAATTAAATTTTGTTAGTCTTCTTACACGTATTTTATCGACTATTATACAAAACACCCCAAATTTATCGATTGCGAAACTGAAATTTCCTTCCAACGCTCAATGTGGATTGGTAATTATCCCGGGCCGTGTGCGTGCCTAATTCAAACGTGTTTACATCAGCGTCATTAACATCCATCCGGTTCGGCGGTTTCGAGCATTAAAAATAAGACGCATAAACAAGGCCGCCGGCGAGTATTGCTCGGCTACCTACAACACCGGCGATGCTACAGCTTCTGTGATTGGCCCTTGGCAGCAATCCGTCCAAGGGATGCCAATCCATGCATAGCATGGATTTACGTCTCGTCTTTCTGCATATGCGCCTGCTCGCCGCTATCATTGTGCGCACACGCGGATTTGTGTATATGCGTATATATGTATGCGTGGCATGTGCGCAAGGATGTGTAAGCCCCAAAAGGTAAACCTTGCACACCTGGGGTCATGATTTGCATCACAATAACCGTGGTGCGCCGGGGCATTGAGCACCTGGACGGGCAGCCGCACAGCATCAGCAGCCGTATTTGAGGGGCACCGGCACGGGGGCCATCGCGTCTCTTACGTCAAGATGCTTACTACATATGTGGCGTGCCCGTGAATTATGTCGTCTTGTTTGCGCCACTGCTGTGCTGTTTCGACAGCTTTCTTTGAAGAAGTAGTTTAGCTTTCTTTTCCACGAAGCGAAAGCAAGGTACATATCGATCGGGGGATTTTATCGACCAGCTCAATCCAGACCACACGGGCACACATTTACATTTTGACTGATTGCGCAGCGCGTGCCCGATTGTGATCCGACGAATCAATCGACACACGCCGAGATTATGTCAGATGCTATCAATGGGCAAGGGAATTAAATAGAAAATGTGCTGTATAAATGATCGCCTTTAATTATTTGGAATAGAAGCTATCAATGGCTTGTATCAGTTTTTCCGCTATTTAACGGCATTATTTATGAATTGCAACACTTTCACTTTCAACCCATTTCTTGAGCGCTTTTATTCCGCACCCTGACCATCATCAATCGCATTCGTTCAAAATTTATTAAGTATTACAATTGTGGTTTGCTTTCAATTTCGTAAAAAGCAGGCATAAATACAAAATAACAACAGCACCTTGTTTTGGGTACATGCTTATTACGGATGGTAAGGTGCAAGCGTTGTATTATTGTTGTAAATAATACCCCCAGTGGGATTGCGTTGCACCTTTTCCTTCCTGCGGATTCGGCAAAAAGGTGAGACTTACTAACAGGTATTACTGTTGCATTGAGTGCGCTCATACGCACACTTTCGATTCGCATTGAAAGCGACAATAAGATCAACAACAATAACAATATAATAAGCGCTCTATTATTCGGTGGCACAATCATTATTATTATGATTCGCGTCACCCAACATCAACAGCACACCTCATGTGTGGATATATGCATGCGTGCGCCAGACTATGTGATTGGTGGCTCTTTTCAATTGCATTCAATTGTGTCTATACGCACTGCCTTACATTCTATGCCAGTGGTTTGTATACGCTTCGTTTTGGTGGTAGTGGTATGTATCCCCGTTAATCTCAAATAGAGTACTTTTTCAACAATTCTCCGCACGTCCGAGTTATTTACTCATAGTCTAGTCTAGACACAGTGCATTAAACAATTAAACAAAACATTCTTGACCTTTACAGAATTTCATTAAATTGTGTAAATTTCGTATTTTGTATGTGATTTTTTGTTCAATTAGTTTATTGCTAATTTTTTAGTTGATGCGTCTTCGGGAAGCGGTCAGGTGTGCTTGAACGCGTGCGAGGTAATTCTTTTGAAATTTCGACGTCATGTCGAGTCACTGGGACGGCGACCTTCAAGTTTAGGAACTATTTAAATCGGCATGCCGCAGCGCGTCTTTAGGGGCCGCCACTGATCGACCCCTTTTGCACAATACCACCACTTGGGCTCAGTGTTCTCATTTTACGCCGATGGCTTTGTACATCAAGTTCCAGTTGTAGTATTCCAAAGCAATGTCAAGGTTGGAATCAAAGAAAATTCAAGATAGATTATTATACATGCCGGTTAGTTAAAACTTAAACGTGAAATTGAAATTAATTATCGTCATTATAAACGATATCTGCACCATGCGCGGCATCGACAGTAGCAATGTATTTACCGCACATCGCACACTGTTGAAGTTTGTGCATGCGAGTAGGTATAACTTTTGCATTCATACGCATCGTTTTGTTTGTCCTTTTGCGATTCACTGGGCTCTATTGAACAATTATCATCGCTAGGGGAGGCATTATACAAAACAGCCTGTGAGCATGATAACAAATCGCATGCGATTGAACTTAGAAGTAATTATATACATAAATTTATTCACCATTGTCACCCGAAGTCGTTTCTTTGTAAAGGATTCGGTTATATATCGATTATTGGAGCAATTTTTACCTTTATTCACATATACGACTACAATCCGGCAGTAGGCCAATAATCAATAATGACAATTATTGGTGAGCCAGCCGAAAATAGAATGGAAGGACATATTTCAACTTTTCGACAAAACGAAACAGCGTCGTACGACTATAGCCATTCAAGCGATAACATCAAGAGTGAGACGATACATTACGCTGTGGTTTGGGAGCAGTAGTGAGAACGGTAGAGAGAAAGAGTGTACCGCTTGAAAGTTTATATATTGGTAATCGATTGCGACTGTTGCGGGGGGTGGCAGGAAAGACTAGACGGCATTCGCGCCGAAACACTCGACGCACAAACACCGTCGACTAACTATTCGCGGCGCTGGCGTGTGCGGGATTCAGGAGTTTCGCGCTCGACTTCTGCAGCGCTATGCGATCCCAGTTTCCTACGCGCCATAATTCATTGTGTTTCGAGCGGCCATTGTTAGGATTCCCCGTATGTTCTCTGGCCGAACGAAACCTTTTCGCGCAAACTCACACACGTTTGCTCATCGCATATTAACACGGATATCGTATTACTAACCGGAAATGTTTTACTTAATCGTAAGATGGTACAGTTTCATCCTAGTTTGTTCCAAACTATCTTTATTAATCTCTAAAATTACCACCAAATACATTTACATAATATTCATATGGAGTATTTGATTTGGGTTGATAGCAAAGCGCGATTCGGCGAGAAAGTTTAACGCAAACGTGACGCAATGTTACCTACGCACGTCCCCCGCTGAAATGTGCTGCAAAGAGCAATTCGATTCGCATCTCGCACCCTCCCACTCGCCGCACGCATTCAGACGTCAGCGGCAGGAGTGAAAATTTTATTGCCTTATTTGTCGCAAGCTTCAATGTTCGCCGCGCGCAATTTATTTATTTATTTTGATTGAGTTCCAAACGAGCGGTGTGCAATTTTTATGTAAGCAATTATGGAATCGTAATTACTACGAATTGATGAAAATCGAGAGGAAGCGAAAGAGGAGTGCGACGCTCGACCATCAGCTACTGGACCCGAGCCACGGCAAACCACACGAAGCCGTTGTGGTGAAGAGGGCTTCAAGCCACTCCTAGTTCAAAGGGCGATTTTCAGAGCGAAACACGCCTCACGCGCACCGCATGTCTGGTCGTGGCCACAGTTGCCCGGCATCCGGCGACGAATGCGGTGATGAGAAGCTTCTACTGGTCGGTCACACACTATTTATATACTTAAGTATATACCCGAATCCTCGCTGTAGCTGGACGCCAACTTCAGTGGGAGACCACGTCGGCGAATGTCCACAATACTCAACATAGACTTACTAAATTATTTTTTAATTTGCAAGTGGTCTTCCTTTGCGCGATGTTCATTTACGCGTGCTGCCGCACAATTCACGTAAGATTGTGGAATGAATTAAATATAGTCCGCTATAGTAAAATGCGCTGCAAATTCAAACTTTCTATAAATATATTTTAAGATTAATTGATTCTTAAGAGACAATGGACTACCCCTCGAGCCGCTTGTTGCGTTTCAGCACGATTTAATATTCGCGTTCCAGGCGAAATGGACTAGCGATTCAGCGCGGCTACGCTCTATTCACTTAGTTTAGCGTTCGGTCGTTAATCGTTAAGTAGTTATTAGAATATGCACGACGATGAGGATCAGGACGAGCGTCGCGCGATAGATAGAGAGCGTGCATGTATGGGTGTGTGTGTGTGTGTGTGCAAACTGTTACTCTATAATTATGCTCTTTAGCCTCGGCGTCGCGTCGCACTAAATTCCTCGGCGCTCGCCATGTATCCCGTACCATCCGCGAGCTGTCTCTCCTTACGTCTGAATGACGATCGGATTTTATACGCTTTAGTAAATTGCTTTTATTACCGAATCCATTGTCATCCAAAATACGTTCTCGCAGTCGGCTGCCGCTGCGACTAATGTGCAGCTCCAGAGCGCGAGCATCATCATCCTCATCGTTCTCTCTTTTTGCCTCACATGCGCTTTAGCATTGAGACGTCTTTCGTTCATACATATATGCTTCTTGCGATGTATGTGTTCACGTTCGTCAATTCAATTCGGGAATTTATCATTTCGAGGGTGACGGCTGCGTGCAGAGATCATTAAACAACACGCTAATCCCTCTCTCTCATCCAACTATAAACAATCTGCATGTGCTCAAACTAATGAAGTGTTTAATCTAAAATTTAATCATAAATAAGGATGTATAAATACTTGCATTTCAAAAATTATGCTATTCAACTCTGTTCACATGGAAAACAAAATTTGGTGGGAAAAAATCCAGTGGAGAATGCTCGTCCTTTATTGGGTTGGATGTTTGGCGTTCGGTTCGATTGAGTCCGCGCGCGTTTGGCGTCCGTCCGCCTTGACGCTGAGGACGACGCCGACGCCGACGCCCGGAGAGAGTGAGCGAGCTGTGCGCTTCGTTCATCGTTTCCCGATTCATGATTCAAAACCATGCCAACAGGTTGTACTATTGTACGATTGTTGGAAGTCCTTTTAATAGAATTACCATAATAATATTGTCATTCTTATACCAACACTCATTCTGGAGTGGCGCGCGCGCGCGCGCTTTGCACGTACATGCATGCATGCTCATGCATATGATGTGCGCGCTGCGTGTGCGTTTGTATTAAACGTATTATTCGTCTAAATGTACTAAATTGCGCCATTGCTTATGTATTATGTTCGTTCGAGAGTAGTTTGGTGTGGCGTAAAAGGGCATTCGACAACGAATGTTTGTGCGTTTATTGTGCTTAACAAATACGTATACAAACATCGCATAAGCGCACAATAATAGTGAAAGGATAAAAGGATACAAATTATCAGTGTCGACAAGGTTAATTTTGCTTCAATATTTTTCAACCTAAAAATATCTTCATTACTTATTTGAATACTTGCCAGATTTTTATTTCTGATTTTTATTTAAGTCTAAGAGAGTCTTGTTACATTCCATCCGGAACTTATCGGTTGAATAAAACCCTATGGACCGGATACGTGCTCGTGATTCCAATCCGCTATTACTTCTGTTTCGTACGCCTTGCAAATATTAAATATCTTCTGCGCCGCGCGCAGAAACTTCAATCAGCATGCACCTCAGATTACACCCACTTCCATTTTGTAAATAAATTCGCACACGCGTTCACGTGCGAGGGCGCGCCGGAGATTTCATGCGACGTGCACGTGCACACTAACACAATGCGCACGTATCCAGTGTGCGCGCATTTTGCCGCCACCAACTCAGACGCCTTCGAGAGGAACTAGAGGGGTACAGGAATGAAATCGGCGCGATGGGGGAAAGAAAGTGAAAGACGCGCCCACGAAAGTGGAAATCGGCTCTATTCGACGCTGGTTGGCAGGCAGGGGTGGCGGACGAAATATGCGCCACCGATGAAAATATTTGCGGAATGAAAATTTTTGAATTAGAACACGTCACGAATAAAATGAGAAATCGGATATTGCATACCGGCCCGGATCGTTGCCATGCAGTTCCCTCCGGAAGGAAGTAATTATTGAAACGGTTACGTTAAAACGTAATAATTGTGAAAATTGCAAACGATTTGATGATTTCAAATGCTAAATTATTCATGGGTGTTGCAGAACTTTTTACCAATATGTTTTACCAATGGTGGAGATGGGTAATTTTAGATAGATCGCCGCAAATCGGTTACGACTTCCGATGGACGGCACATTGCACATGATAGGGCTGGACACTATAGCAAAGAAAAGATGTTTGGATTTCCGCACGAATAAAATCAATGTCGCATTTTTTATTCATCGCACGATTCTTCGCAATGCTATAAATATAAAAAGCGTACGGCGTAAAAATATATAGTGTGCCCCCGCTCGGACACACGCACAAAGTATGTAGGGAAAATCAATCCCGATGACCGTGGGGGCACATGGGGCGGCTGCAGCCGTAAACATCCCTCCCTTCATCTTGGGGTTGGGTGACACTAACGGCGGGCCATAACCGGTGTCCGGAATCACGACCGCTAATATTTTTATGGTCGATCGAAGATATACGCGATGGGTCAGTAGTCGCCCTCGTTGTCCGAGAGAGCGTCTTTTGGCGTGTGCGTCGGCTTCTTCCCTTGCCGCGAGCCGGGCGGGCGGCGATGAAGGGGCCACGTTCCGGCTAATCGCTTCCGGTGGTGGCCGGCACGCGGCTACCACGCTACCACCCCCACAGTACGAAATGTATACGCAATGATATCTGAATTTCAACGCACACGCAGAAGAGTGAAACCGGCGCACAGCGGCGAATCGTTATCAAAAGGCCACACGGGCGACTATAAAGCGAAATTACAGGAAGCCACGTGTTTTATTAGGCCATCCGCGGAGCGCTTCCTCCCCATCCGCGCGCGCGAGCCCACTGGACGCTGGGGGTTGATTTATTAATGCCGCGGGACGGTCGACCACCCTTTTTCTGCGTTCAAGAGATAAATATACATATGAATTATGCGCGCATCTTTACCGTCGTTGCCATTTCCAATTCTCGCCAACAGGATGGTAAATTATCGTAAGGGATTCTGAGGCATGCCGCCCAATGAAAGAAAGGGTTGTGCGCCTAATATTAGCGACCTGTTAAGAAATTTGTATTTCGTATCCGTATCTTTGTGAATTTATTTACAAAATATTCGTGCTATACCAGTTTTCATTCAAGGACATGAGGGGGAAATGGTCAGCGTGAATAATTCACGTTTGGTGAAAAAGACGGAAGCAGGGGCGCATGAAGGTATATTTCTTAGCCGGGTGGTCTAACGCATTCATTCCCAATTTTTTACGACGAAATAAAACCCGTTAATGCGACTGCGATCGTATAATTCCTTCCAAATGGCAATCGGATGGAAAGGCCGGTGGAAGGGTCACAAGAGATTGAAGGAATGGGTTAAATTTAACTCCGTAACGCTGAATGGTTTTTGCTTACCTCTATTACTTCCTTACTTCCGTCCCGGTCGATAGTGAAACTAGCCACGTCAACTGGCTTCCTTTATATGCACCAAGTTACAACAAATTCGTGATATATATTTACGATGTTGGCCCACTGGCGTTTGCATTGATGTTATGTGGTCGTAGGGTGACGAATCACCTTGTATTCGTCCACTTCATTGGCGCAATTCGCTTCCTGGCCAGTGGATGCTGGATGCAAAGAAAAATACCCCTCGGTGTTAGGTACAGTCCGTACATTATGGAAATTTGGCTTGCGCATACAGGGTTCGCTTCCATTCGCGCAGTGAAGCACTAGAATGTCAAGGTCCTTTCTCCTTTGCGTTCTTCGGGTAGTATTCAATGCGCTGCGACAAGTACGGGGTGTGCGCACTTGCTCCACTTGCGCGTGTATTTCCGACGTTCTTTTGAATGATCGATTCCACCACGTCTCGTTCCCGCTCTCGTTCTCCCCGTGCTCGTGTAGTCGTCGCCGTCGAGCAAGTCCATCCATCTATCCCTCTAGCCGCGGCGCAACGTCAAAGTCAAGTCCGAAATTCATCGTCGTCGTCGTCGTGCGTCGCTTGAATGGCGGCAGAGAAAACGACGAGTGCGCCGGAGAGAAGGTTTCCCCAAAATTCGTCCGACGACCCTTTTCCTTTTGCGCATATAATTTATTAACACTTTTCGAACGTGTCAGAACCCTCCTCGGCGCGTGCCTAATGGATGTAGGCGGAATTAATTTTGCGGCGCACGCAAATTCACGAGTTGCCCTTGCGTTTTTAGGGTTAAATGAAAATTCCAGTTGAATTTTAATTATTTAGCGTATTGAAATATCAAATCCGCGCATATTTCATAACGAGGCAGCGTGCTTGATTGATGGATGCCGAAAAGCGTTGAATTATGTTTTTAAAAATCATTTTAATTTGTATGAAATAAAATAATTACATACAATTATAGAATGCCAATGAAATCATTGTGATTAGTGCCTAATAAATATTGGTGATCTGTAAATTACTGAAATTTCATACCATTTAATGATGACAGCCCGAAGTGTAGGCGTGGTGCAGCGTTGTGATGTGTGTATTTATCAGCAATGGTTCGATGACATTATAAAGTTGTATACTCTTATTATTACTGACGGATGCTATGCACCCAAAAATTTATTCATGACCATCTCCACGGTAATAATAATTAAGAGTAAGAGTGACGGTGTCAGAGCAAGTCTTGTGCGTTGCGTATTTGAAATGCCGACGACCGTGATGATGATGATGACGATGATCAATCATTATCAACATTTAATTTCTGACATCGTCGTGTACGATTTCTGTCGATCGCTCAACGCTATCTTCTTCGTCGGTTTTTTTTTTCTCTTTCGTTGTTGCTTTATTTGAATCCAAAACGAAACGAATGATCGAGAGACGACTTCGTTTGTTGCATTCATCATCAGTGCCATCGTTTTCGACGGCTAGTGCTGCCACCAAGCCAGGCTCTCGTTGTTCACATGTACGGTGTATCAATGGATAAACGCTGAAAAGAACGCAGACTGCGCGTCCGCTCGCGAGTACTCGCATTGACGAGCGCAGCAGATACATATTAAAATGCGTTGTTACCATTCGGATAATTGCACGTTGCCGGAGCAGAGGATGCCTTCGTTCGTTCGCACCGTGGCGATGTGCTGCTGATGTTGCTACGCTGCGCTCCAAGTCCGAAGAGTTATAATCATTATATGGATGTGATGATCATTTGATGACTTGCTTCTTTGCGATGCGCAACATCGAAGCCCATCAGCGGGCATCAGACGGGACCGCATGAATGCCAACCCAAGCCAAAGCCATCGCATCGCGCAAGCAATAAGAGAAATATGTCGTCGCTCGTTTCGGAGATGAGGTCTGTTGGATTCCTGGCATTCTCCAACTCAGCTATCGGGGCGATTGTGCGGTTGTGTGATGGAAATATTTTTAGTTATAGAAATTCCTAATTATTATTATAAGGACCAAATTTTTCCTTTTAGACAGACGCATACTACTAATTTGTGCCAAAGGCACTTTCTGCAAAAAACCCACCTCAATAATGACTACGGGAGTAGGTTTTCTCGAGTCCTCCTATCGCAGTGTACATACATAGATAGATTCATACATATACCGATTTCGATCGCAAAACATACGGAGCTTCAAACGAGAATGAAAAGCCGCTGCCGCCCGCGCGCTGTGCGGCTCGAAACAAGCGCGCACCCCCGCCTCGGCCCCGGCCTAATCCCTCTTATCCCGAAAGTAATTTTGAGTCTTTTGAAATGGTCCCCTTCGTTCGTTCGTTCGTTCGTTCGTTCACTTCGCTTCGTTTCGTTCGTGCTCCATTCTACTCACTTCGCTACTAGGAAGCGGAGCACCACCAACGCCTACGTGGTGGTGGGGCACTCCGAGAGAGAATATTCGCCCAAACACTTTCCAACTCCCTCAGCCTAGCCCGTATCTCCAGTCGCCAGAAGCTTGCAGCGCGGGCGCTTTCTAATTTGCGCTACTATCTTTGCTTTCACGCGTCGCGCGCAAATTTCTGTTCAAGGCACCAAGGCGAAAAAAAAAATCATAATATTTTGCGAATCCCTGGCTAATTGCAATTGGTAATGCAAATAGAATGATGGTAATCGCAATGTATAGAAACAATGTATAAATCAGCGGAATGCAAGCGCAAACAAATAGTAGGTTTGTGTGCGTAGCATGGATGCGATGACACTCATGGACGTAAACACACTCGAATCTGATTGGATATTGACGGCAGCCGTCTATCCCATTCAACCCTATGCAGCGCCATGCCATCAAGATCAAACAAATTTTCACCTTTTTCGACATCAGCGCAGTGGACAAATGAAGACTTTGCCTAAATTAGCAAACAATTGACGACGCGCTTCTCTTCTATTTGTTTCACACGGTTTCGTTTTAATTTGATTTTGCTTTTGTATTGGAGTTTATTTTAACAGCTTCACGTTCTGGGGCAAATCATGGCGAGAATCTTGATTCATCAGAATTCTTGTCCCACTTACCACTCGCCCTTGCGCGCCATCGGCGGTGGTGGTAGCAAGAGAGGCAAGAGTTATAGAACTTTGCGCCCAACCAACCCCTTTCCACCCCGCGGAGCAGGTTTTTTGCCAATGGGCCTGATAGGGCTGCTCGATATGGTGGAGAGTGCGATTTCGCGATCATTCTTCAAGCTCGGACGTGTCATTAGTTACGGCAAGTGGCTGGCAAAGAAACTGCCCTCGACCGATGTCACCCCGCTTTTCTCTATCCTGCCATCATGATTGATACATTGCTTTTTTTACACACTTGGTGCGCGCGCGTCGCCTCCGCTGCGTCGCGTTGCTGGTGCTGCTTCCCGATCATTATTTTTGTCGCAATGAATCTCGGAAATAAATATAGACCGGCTCTCACTAATTTCGATTCGGTTCACATTTTTCGCATGGTGTAAATATTTGTGGGCTAGTGCTTAGGGCGGCTGAGATTCAGGTCAACAACACGCACAGCCGGAGGATGCAGCACGGCAAATATTTTTTCAAGTGCACGCAGGAAGGTAGTCCTCAGTGGTGGATGAAGTGGTTTTTGCGTAAGACGAACCCTGATGTTCATTCAAAATCATCGATACGTAAATTTCAATCCAAGAACCGATAAGTATCTATACGCACTTGAAGTTTGCTTTTCAAAAAATATTCTAAACTTAATTTCTGGTTTTATGTTAACTTGAGGCAAATCCCGAACAAATGAATTTTAGAAGAGTGATAATGATTGCTGTTTTTTAGGCAATATTGTCATTTCGTATCAAATCATTGATAAGAATAGCAGAATGATACCGGAAGACGAAGAAACACAATCGTAAGCGGGAAGATTGGAAAGTGAAATTGAAATGTATTCATCACAAAAAATATAATAAGTAATATGATATGGTGATGATTATTCACGGCAGTGTTTTGATGTGGAAGTTCCCAAGGCTGGATCGCACACGGTTTGTTCGAAATTTCAATTTCAATCAAATATCTAATTAAATTAATTATCGGGGGAGTGAAGAAAAAAGCATGAATAGAAATGGAATCGTTCTTCCGTGTCTGCCGTCTCCTTAGTGGCTTCTTTGCCGCTTTCTGCAGTTTGGCAAGCAAGTATGTAACAAGTCGCACAGTAAACGATGAGCAAGCAACGCGTAAACTTTCGTCGACTCGGGAAGGGCGACGCCGACTCCGCCGACATCGTCGTCGGTTCCAAAGTTGGTGTCTGGTGTACGGGCAGGGTTGGCTGGCAAGCGAGCGCCGGCTTGGTTGGCGCGCTCCAGAAAGTTTGCTGCGATGCGAACGTATTCGAGCGCGTCGATGCAGCCCGCGCCCGCGCTAGTCAATGTGTGGTGGGTAGAATGGATGAGGTAGGTTGCTGGAGCGCTGGAGTGGAGGGTGGCTGCACGACTACCCTCCTCCCGACGACGCGACGCTACGGCGGGCGACGGCGTGGCGGGCAGGGACCAATCACTGCTTAGAACAAAAGGGATACACTCGCGCACAAAAGTTTCGCCCTTCGTCGAAAATTTCCCAGGGCGCCGCGCGCCGCTCAGCCAACTAAAAGCCAGCTTTCGCTCGTTGCGCTCCTTCCCCCGTTTCCGCCGGGCGAGCGCGCGCGCGCGCACATTCTCTCCCGACGATCTTTTCGCCGAGTATAACTTGATGAATGGTTATATATTTGCGTACATATCAATCTGCTTTTCTTTGCGTTTTACGCGGAAGGTGCTTAAATTTTGATGGAAAGCATGTTCGATGGGAAATCAATTAATTAGCAGCGGGGCGCTGTGTCAACATTGTCATCGTTTCAATCGAACGGTATTCTTAAATATGTCATTATAGGGTTGCGGTGGGTTGCAATTGGGAGTCGTACATACACAATGGGCTATAGGCGATTACGATAAACTCAATTGAATTGCGCGACGCGGCGCATGTTTGGGGTGCCGAAAAGGGGTTAATTAACATTACGTTATGGTGCATAACTCCTACGGCTCTGGCGCTCTGGTGCTGTCCCCATCAACGAATAATTTCAGTTTCATTCTTTCCACTACCGCATGGTGACAATATTGTGTATGGGTGAGTGCGATTGACTGACGCAACCCTTTCCATTCTCAAAAAAACGCGAGGCGACGTAATAGGTGGGGTGTTATTTGAATGAAACGCTTTTAAGTGTTGTCGCTCACACGGCACGAATCGATTTATTTTTTTCAGCAATCAATTGCTTGTTTTTATGAAGGTATTTCTAATTATTTTAAGTGTCATGAGTTTTTAAATTAATTTTTATATTTTAGGTGACACGTTGACACACAAAGTTTTACGTTCAAGTATTTTATAAGCCGCAGACGATATCTCAGCATCAAAACAATAGTCCGACCGGCAACGCTTACCATTCATAATTATCCACACCCAGCGTCCTGGGTCATCAAATGCAGCAGCATGGCGCGACGTTTTTCATCAATTCCACGTCAATTACATTATTAATTCGACATCAAATCAAATAATTGACCATTAAATTCAATTAAGTTCTTTCTCTGTGCTGTCATTCATTGAAACTATCTCCTCAATCTTTGATCGTTGTATAAGCAGGGGATGATTTATATTCATCTCGTTGCAGCAGCGATCCAACATCCGATATTATTTACTATTTACATTGCCATTATTACTTCTCCATTATTCTCGTGTCCGTTTGGAACATGCATGCATGCGTAATTACATGCGAGCGTAACTATCCGTCAACTATAAATAACCTTAGGTGGCCGCGACCGGCTACTGGTCGCACGAAACGATAAATAATATTAAAGAGGCACTTCCCGTCCGTCGCCGATGCCTACCACCAATGGCGCGCGGGCATTGTTCATTAATTGACGCGATTGTGACCACGGGTGCCACCCGCGAATACAATGCACAGTTGACATTTATCGAAATCAATTACGCGACCAAGCGTTCGTTTGTTGCGCGCGGCGCGGCTTCTTCGTTTTTGTGCATTTTCACATTACGCACGACATCCACATCGAATTAGCTCCATTGCGCGCCCTCGTAAATCCCGCATCTCTGCGGGGTCAAATGGGGCATGTATCGCTTTTTTCCGGGCCCGCAATGCGTAGCGCAAAACGCATGAAGATCCGGGCACATTTTTATATCCACAACATAATATGGGTGCTCTCATCGGTGATGAGATTATGGTTACCAATACCAATCGTGAAGTGCGGATAAGAGTCGCGTTTCGCACTCGGAATCAAACGCATTCAATTTGTGCATTGTTTGACGCTCGACGGCGACGATCACGACGACGACGACGACGGCCTTATATTGATTTCAATCGGCTATAAACTTAACGAATTCAATCAGCGTTTGTTCGTTTTCTACTCGTTGGTGGCCGCGGCCGCGCCGCGCGTTCCGTGCTAATAACGCTAACGATCGCAATCATTCCGCGGGTCGGCGATTCTGCGAAGTGTCGCGCGTTCCGCATGCGCACGGATTAGTAGTTTCAGGAATGCATCGAAAGTCGACAGACGTCAAACGCGCACGCTTTATGTTTGTTCCCTTGGTGGCTCTTTTTTTTTAGGCTTGCGATGTGAATCGCCCGTTGCGTCGGTTGTATTTTCATAATATTTTAACGACGTCGCCGTGTGCGCATCTCGCGCCGAACGCGACATTAAAATCCGTCTAATGTAAGCGTCGACATGTCTCCGGTTCTGGATGTTTAATGGCTATACGAGCGTCGTCATCACGCGTCGTCGAACGAGAGTTGCGTCGCGCTCGCGGTGTGATTTAATTTTCGTTGCTGGTTAGAAATGAAAACTCACAAACGTGGCGCGGAAAGGAAATCGTCGATTCTGCGCGCTTCGATGAACGGCGATTTATTGATACGTGACACGGTGCCGGAAAATGTCGAGGCGGAAATTTACAGGTTGCATTGTTTGCTTATTTTTCTCTATAAATACTTTTACAATTTCTGGAAATACTTTATCAAAGTATCGTCATGTTCATTGATTTACCGCGCGTGTTGCAATATGCAATATTTTCATTTATACATAATTTATTTCAAGTGCAAACGAACGTTTACAAAATTTTCGAGTCAACATTTGCGTTATGCAATTGAGCGTTGCACGTTAACATATGCGACACGAGACTGCGCAAACATTTTCAAATATTCTCGCCCTCGGCGCGCAACCACTGTTCGTTGGCGCTACAAAGTGGAGCAATGCAGCAATGAGTATGTGGCGCAAAGGAGTGCAAACAAAAAAGTCACTGCGACTCGCTTCATCGTCCATTCCACCCGCCGATGCATACATATATGCATAGAACCCATCCGTACGACAAGTTGAACAAATTTACATTGGAAATTACGCGCAAGATTACCCCGTCAAATATTAGTTTTAATTCAATCAATATGACGCTGCGCGACGATGCCGCTTCGGTCCGGTGGGGCCGACGGAGCCCTCTGTGGGGATGTCGGATGTCGACAGCGGCGTCAAACAGCAGCGATAATGGCATGCTAAAATCAGCACACGGCCGAACTATACGGCGCGGCGTTATGGGTGCTTAGTTAGGGGTGGCTGCTGTTGCCAGTGAGGAAGGAGGAGGGACGCTGACGATCGCTCCCCGGCGATCGCTTCTGGTAAACGCGCACCATATTGCTACGCTCATCAACTGGCGAAGTAATAAATATTCAATGCGATTGTAAACAGCGTTTTGAAACCGTGCTCCCGAGCGAAATGGCATCGGGTTGCATTCGCGTCGCCCACGTCCTAGGCATAAATGTGGGGGTCGACATCATCGACGTCGTGGCCGAGAAGAGGGTGTGCGTATCGTATGTGTGTTGTTACTGTGTGTAATCTAGGGGTGCGCCAGGCTGAGAATCATGGATTGATACATACTACCGCTGCGGCTGCTGTTGCTGCTGCTGATGCTCCCCTAACGTTTTTGGATTGCGTTATTATTACGTCGCATTGTGGCGTCCGCACGGATTTGAGGTCAACACTTGTCAAATATCATTAGTGCAAACGAGCATGCGCTGCTTGTCGACTGATTTCTCAGAAGAAAAACCTGAAATTGGTAACGAAATTATTATTCTACAGCAACAATAGTTTCACCGCATATTCATTTCCTATTTATGTCCTTGTACGTATATTACACGCCAACCCCTCAATCATCGACAAGAAAACAACCTAAAACGTTACACCGCAGTCATTGCAAACGCTCTGCTTCTCTCTGCTGTGTGTGTGGTGTCTGAATGCAACTGAAAAATTTCTGACACATTTTTCCGCAACCCCTCACAACCTCGAATACTCCGCCATGCATAGATATACATTTTGCTTCCTCGGTCGCGTTGTAGCGTTTGCTTGGTGGTGGTCGTGGTGATGCTGCTACTTTGGAGGAGAGGAAAAAAGCGGGCGCGATGCGGAACGAAGGATGACAACGACGAGAAGTTACACGCGTCGTATATCTCCTTATATCCCGACCATTTTCCGTAATATTTCGCTCGCCATTCGGCCGCGACGCAACCGTATTCATCTTCGCGGTCGTTGTGTATAACGCGAGTGGTGTATGTTGTACGTGTGCATGCCGCATTTTTTTTTTGCTCCCCACGCGCTCGTATCTTTAACATCTTCTATATGACGGCGGAGGGGAACGGCGCGACTGTAATGAAAAATATCAACACATCCGTTTAGACAAAGTGCGCACATCAAAAATATTCCAGCGGTGAAATTGCTGCTGGTTTTTCATTTCGAATTGCCGACGATGATGTCGGTCGCCACGAACACGATGATGGGTTGGCGACAGTAAAGTCAAGAAATGATGGCGATAAAATGTCGTAAGAAACCGGTGTAAGAAACCAGCGCTCGACTAAAGTGGCGCATGTGGCATGTATTTATAATTGTCATTAGTCTTTGAGAAAAAATTACAACAAACAACTTACTTGGGTACAATTGAAGAAGCAGATCGAAATGAAAAAAACTTACGGATGTCATTTATAACAAACACAAAATGCCTGACTGCATCAATCTAACGAACGACATTGTAATCGGAAACCGCTGATAATGGCGATACTAATGATAAAAAGAGCACGTACGCGGAATAGTTGGTAGGTATGATGGATGCGCCGGGCGAATAATACCCCGCCGCTTTCAATACCACCGGCGCGGCGCGCGCCGTGAGCCGAGTAGCAGAGCGCATCGAAATGCGCAAAAGTGCTCGCGCCTTTTCTGCGAGAGCGAACGTAACGAGTTGCGTGGCACACACAGTTGCATTCAATACACACCCACATTGCGCCGGCTATTATATTCGATAAAATAGTCAACTTGTTGCCGGCACGCGCTCGTTTTGCGCGAGTGTATGTCGGCAGCATCGACGTTTCACCGTCCAATGCAGGCGCATGCCGAAAAAAGCTTCGAGCAACGCACAATAGCGACGACAAAACGACGAGCGTACACGCTGAAAACGTGAAGCGACGCAAAACGCTATTTGCGCGCTTCGCGCGTTCAACAAGCCGTCAAGCCGCGCGCGCCGCGTGGAATTTGTGCTGCGTCGAATATTTCTCTCGTTTTCGATACGATTCAAATTTCACCACCATTCAGGCAGTATATGCCGCAGCAGCCTACTACATTACCTACCCACCCACCCCCGCACTGGAAATGTGCAAAAGAGATGGCAAAGCGCCGCGGGCCGATGTCGAAAATCGCACTCGATCGATGGCTAATTTCGATTCGCGCTCGAATAAAGTATACAAGTGCCCAATTTTCGGGCTGTTCGTTCTTTTCGCGCGTCGGTTCCGTTCATCCATCCGTCCGTTCGTGGTGTTCGAGCGTTATAATTTCCAGCCACCCCCGATTTTTATTGGACGCTTGGTGTTCGCACCACCGCCACCGCCACCGCCGTCGACGTCGTTTTTGCATTGCTCCGATATCGGCGTATTGAATCTTTATGCAAAGCAGTTTCCTATTATGGATACCGCGACGACGGAATCACCCTCGCACAGCCGCCACCTTTTTTATGTTATTTACGCGTTCCGCTATATGTTTTCCGCATTTCCTCGAAGAACGCAGCCCCGGTGGCGTTCGATAATGGGCTCTGCATGCCTGCCTGCCTTCTTAGGAGCGCCGCGGCACGCTCTTGGCGCTTCGCGCGCGAATGCGGAGCATAAACGGTAATTTTACGATTCATTAACGCGCGCTTTGATGATGGGCGTCGATAAGCGACCGATTGATGTTTACCAATGTTTATGTCTTGCCTCGAGCGGATTATTTTCAATTTTATAAGCAAATTATTACCTTCAGCAACAGTTTATTTTATTTTTTTTTCGCTTTCTCACAATAGTTGTGTGTTTATTTCATTTTATTTAACAAAACATTGTTTCTTCTTTTTGAATTGTTTATTTTTCAGCAATTATCCGCACAATTTATCTACCAAATCTGGTAGGTAATAGTGCGCACTAGTATTAATAAATGATAATTCCGGGAATAACTTGAGCGCGCCGCCGGAGGGTTATCGCGATGATTTACCACCGTCGGCGGTTGTGGCGGAAGAGCGCTAATAATTACTTCCCACTCTCGTTTCGCGATCTAGGATTATATCAGCGCGGTGCGCATACTGGCCATTTCCACTTCTCATTTGCCAGTAATTGACAGTTACATACAATATATAATATAATAATATACAACGTTATCTTTGCGATAAATATAAAAGCATATAAAAGCGTATAGAATAAATGAATCTGAATATTTCGCGAATAAATTCAAATATCGGAGAGCACACGAATCAAATTGTGCGTTCGAAATGTATTTTCAAGCGGAAAAAACTGCGTTTTCACAAATGTACCCAGCGGCCAGTATTACGTATGCACACATGATTGCAAGTGTGTGTACCTGTACATGATGTGATGATGGAGTCGTTTGGTTCCGATCTGTGCGCCGTTCGGCGCCGGCAGAAGGGCGCCAGGAGAGTGAGGTAATCGGAGTGTGGGGTTGACCGGAAGTAAAGCGAGCAGGTCGTCATCAACTAATGGGCCGTGCATTACTGTGACGAGTCGGCGAGTCGAAATACCGGATTCTCTGTCACGCATGCCTCACACATGCCTACATCTGGCCCATGTGCAGACTAGCTAGGTATGTAGTATTATTCTGTACATACGGACGCTCTTCGTTCCAGCGGCAACGGGCTGTTTCCACCAAGGTTTTCTGCTATACACCTGGTTGCGC
>JARJDR010005387.1:0-13646 GCA_030264135.1 Myllaena sp. GC000078 | reverse complement strand
TTTTGTTGGTTATGTGTGCACAACAACAACAAACGGCGCTATTGGCTGCAATCGTAACAGCTGTAGGATTCTGATCGATAAATGTCACTCGTAAGTTACTAGTCTAGTTACAAGGGACTATGCTTGCCAACCCACTAGGCCTCCCAGCGCCAAATGTTTTTCGAGAAAAAAAGCACCATTTTGAGACACGTTGTACATATCTACAATGAATTGATTTAATAATTGCTAACATTTCGAAAGGTGATCACTCTGGTTTTGGTAGTTTTTTTATGTTTTCCGAAACACACAAGCACCCCCTATTGATGCCCTATTGCGCGCCCCATGTGCGCTGTTGCCTTGGATCGGAAGATTCTGCACGGACAAAACGCATTTAATTATGATCATTAGTTTGTATTCGTCCCTAAATTGTAAGATGAAACAATTAAAACAATATTATTTCTAATTTGAACAAACGTAATTGGTAAGTATTGGTAAAATATGTTATTTATGCTTTAATTTTTTTATGTATAATTATACATAGATCTAAATTATTATTCAAAAGTAAATGCTTTTTGTAAGCAAAGTTTTGAAGAGACACAGAGGGCCACGAAAATGACACGATTCCACTTTGTCGACGTATGGCGCGCGCGTCGTGTGTTGCCGAACCGAACGCGTTGTGTATGTTTCTCGGGCCGGACACGTCAAGCAAAACTACAATCAAATATTTACCAACAACCGTATCACAAATGGATTTTTAACAAAACCACCAAATATATTTATTTATTAATAAGTCCTGCGCAGCGCAGCAACAACGTTCCGGCACAATTACAGACCATACGATGGGTAAGTGGCCACATATTGCACGATAAACAAACCATGCACAGGTTAGATTCCGTGAAATGAATTCGCATCACTTTAATTCTGGATTGCAGGCGGATTATGGTCTTATTTCCGTGGTCTGCTTGGAGCGCGCGAGATGCGCATCCTCATCTTGGGTCTCGACGGCGCTGGCAAGACCACCATTCTCTACCGGCTGCAGGTCGGCGAAGTCGTCACGACCATTCCAACGATCGGCTTCAATGTAGAACAAGTACAATATAAAAATCTTAAATTCCAAGTCTGGGACTTAGGTGGACAAACAAGTATTAGGTGAGTGCATGGACACTCATCAGCTACCATTTGGGGTGTTAACACTGCTTTCTTTCAGGCCTTATTGGAGATGTTATTACAGTAATACGGATGCAATAATTTATGTGGTGGACTCAGCAGATAAGGAGCGGATAGGGATTTCTAAAGATGAATTATTCCATATGTTAAGGGTGTGTTTATTAGATGCTGTCATTGAACTGCTTGAGCAGATTGTGCTTGTAGGAAGAAGAATTGGCTGATGCAATACTGGTAGTATTAGCAAACAAACAGGATATGGCCGGCTGCATGACGGTGGCGGAGGTGCACCAGGCGCTCGGCTTGGAGGCGCTCAAGAATCGAACGTTCCAAATTTTCAAGACCTCGGCGACGAAGGGCGAGGGCCTCGATCAGGCGATGGACTGGCTGGCGAACGCGCTGCAAAATCGCAAATAACACCGTCGCAAATCTATTTTAATTTCCACCGCGTCAACGTCTAGTCTGTTTGTTCTTTTCCATTCTTTCTTTTTAATTGGCGGCATATTTTAAGGCTGCATTCCATATTCCAATTGCTGTCCATAAACTTATCTTCACATTTAAACTGCTAATAATTGTATATCAAATTGAGGACGATTCATTCCGCTAATCACACGTGAGATTATCCGAAACTTCCGTTTTCATCCCGAATCAAACCACCCTGCTTGTTCAGTTTTGTTAGTTTATTTTAAAACATATGGAACAATAATACAAAGAATTATGAATAATCATGAAACGTAATGAAGTGTTTTATACTGTACATTTTAATAAAAATGTAAGTATTAATCAACGAAACGGCATTAATGCAATTCGTCCACGAAGCAAGACTCTCCGAAACGATCCACACGCTTCTGGCTGCCCTCGAGTTCCGTTTGAACTTTCTTGCGAATATAAAAAATATCACAATCTTGATTTGTGCATAGAATCTCTTGATGCAATGAACCCATGCAACGTTGGCATTCAGTGTATAAAACTGCGAAGTTGTCCTCTAACTGCCGGTGATGGCTCAGCTCTTTTTGGTACAACGCCGACTCTTTATCCTTGCAGTGCACACAAAGAGCTTCCTTTTCAAACTCCTTGGGCAGGACACATTTACATCCAAGACAAACTTCTTTCTTCTTAGTAAACGCCGACAAGGCGGAGATTTTCGATGTGACCACCGTCTTGGTACGCGTATGATCACCATGCAACAGAATCGACTCTGCATTATCGCCCAGGATGGGTTGGAAGATTCGTAACAGCGGTTTCGAAAGCTGATTCCCCAAGTAATAAGCATAATCAATAGGTATGTTATTCTCGAGGACATATAATGGATTTTCGGCCTTTTCATACGCTTTGCTCTGTTTAGTTCCGGTGACGATCACGTATGGTACGCGATCGCCCAATTGGGGCGCATTTCCCGGATCACGCTTGGCAATCTTCGCAGCCAGCTCAACATGGGCTTGTTTAGCGGTATAGTCAGCCTTGCTCAATTCTTTGGTGATGATCAACTGAGAAATGTCGATTTTGTTCTGCAGTAGATCGGCGATAGTTTTCTTTACGAACGCCACCGCGCCGTCCGGATCCTTTTCTATCAGCAACTTTTGCAGACATGTTTTGATAACATTTACCACCAAAGTGCAGTTATCACGTCGCACTGTCTCAATGCCCTTACAATCCATCTTATCGTATTTCTCAGTGTTGGTAAAATACAGGCCAGCGTAGCGCTTCTTATTGATAAGCAAATAAGGAAAGTAGACCTTTTCAAATTCCAATTTAATGGGCTGGATAAACTTCGCGCTGATGTGTTCGGCTGCCTCACGGCCCAACGCCATGCTTTCCTCAAGCGTTTTCACTTGGAAATTAACCATCACCGAATCGGTATCGCCGTAGATGACTTTCGCATCGTGTTTGTAACCGTTTTTAATGCAATAGCGCTCCTCGACTTCTTGGCGTGTTTGCTCGATCATCGTGCGACCGTATGCCGTCACACTGCCCGAAATTTCCAAACATGGTAGTTTTCCAACTTGGGCGCCAGTGAAACCGTACACGGAATTCGCCGAAATTTTATAAGCGAGCTGACGACCGTCTAACACGGCTCTCATGCTCGGATCGGTGGTGTCTTTCAGTTCGGCCTTGGTTTTCTTACGAGCCGCCAGCAAATGCTCCAAAATATGTGGTAGTAATCCTCTCCTCACCGTCGTCTTGACAAACATGCAATTTGCAGGCGTTTCCGTGACCTGATCCGGTGTTAAACCCAACTTGTCCCGATTACTGGGCTTCAGCAAAGTTGTATAACACAAATTGTGCGCGATCATAATGCTAGGATACAGCGAACTGAAATCTAATGTTGCAATAGGGTCTTTGTAGTAGCCACGCACCGGTTCAATAACGGTCGCGCCCTCATATTGCTCTGAAGACGCCTGACCCTGATGCACAGGCATGAAGTAATGCTGTTTTCTTGCATGTCGTAAGAGCTGTGCGACGACTTTAACTTGTTCGCCTTTTGTCAAGAGGTTTGTTAATGCCACACCGGTTACCCTGGACATTTCCACATCATTAATAAACGATTTCACCTTGTTGATTAACCGCAGCGGTAGTTCGGCATCTTTGATGCAATACACGGCCAGTCGGCGGCGTGTTTGATCGTCGCCGTTCTGCAGGTCCGTAATGATACTGTGATGCACGTCCTCTTTGGACTCTCCAAGGATTTCATTCGAGACGTTATTCAGCGTGTACGAGCGCAGCTTGAAATCGCGCTTCATCACGACGAGCATATCGTAGACGACGCGTCCTTCGAAGTTCGCCAGTTTCACTGGCCGTCGGCCAAACTTCGTTTGATTCACCTGTTCCTTCAGCTCCGATTTGATGCTGATGATGCGTCCAAGATATGGGAACCGAGCAAGGTTTAATTTCTTGGCGCGCTCCAACAGATAGGGTACGTCGAAATTGGTGATGTTATAACCGGAGAGAATGTCTGGATCACATTGTCGTATGAATTCCGCCCATGCATCCAGCATCTGCCCCTCGGTGGTAAACGAATGCACCTCGGCGTAGCCAATCTGCGCACACGTATTTAACGTGAAGATGTTCCGCAGCATTGGCTCCGGATGACCGTGCAGTTGTACAACGTTCGCAATCTGAATCACTGCATCGATGCTAGGATCTGGAAAGACACCCTTCCTTCCCGCGCATTCGATGTCGAAACTGAGCATTTTGAAGGGTGCCACCGTCGCCCAATCGCCTTCGGGTGCGTGCGGCGTGAAATTCTCCCAGGACACGTCGATCTCTAGCTGGCACCTAGCCGTTACCGGATGAGGCGATTTGGATGATCGGAGAAACCATTTGCCGGCAGGAATCTCAATCCAGGCGCAACCTAATACGCTCGTGTCGATCATGAATCGCAATTCTATGTCTACGTTGGACTCATAAGCAGTGAACACATGATGACCAGCTGGTGGGTAGACAGTTGTTGTTTCCAGCAATCTCTTTGCAGCAGGTATGAATCTTGGTAGGGCTACAGAGATCTTTGCAAAGTTGTCCATCTCATCGCCCTTGTACTCCATCAGTGATTGTCCTTGGACTATTTCAACCATAAGGACTGCTTCAATCACTGTCTCCTTCTTTCCTCTGTTGTCCGCAAGCAATGCATCATTTAGTTTATTCTAGAGAAAGGTTATTTGTAGTAATTAAATGCAGGAATGTAGAGAACTTACTTTGAAAGGCATTAGGTCAGCTTGAGTGAATTTATCAGGAAGAGAAACATATAAATAGGGTGTAAATCCATGAATGTGGCAACAGACGCTGTACTGATCCTGGGTGATGCCAAACATTCGCATGATCGGCACGGAACCACTCTGCGCCCCAGGCATTCCCGGATAAACATTGCCAATATAGTGATCGAATTCGAGTTGTTGGAAGATTAATTTGTCTGTTTTGGGCCCGAAATTCGGTGGTTGTGGGCGTTTCACGTCGCCCTGCCTGCGATGAAAGAAAAGCACACTAGACATTTTCAACAGATCGTTAAAATGATTACGTATTGTAGGAGGTGTAGGAGGTGCAATTGAACGATATCATCTATTAATAACTATGCATAAACCCACATAAACCTACGTAATTGCAACTAGTTGATGTAATGTGTATTGTTGCTAAGGTTACTATAGTTACGTACTTTTGTTTCTTACTGGGGCTTTGCTTGGCTGATTCCACTTTCCGTTTATTGTCCATTTTTTGAGAAGCAAAATTTACTAATGATTAATTCACTTTATATCATATCAATCAGCTTATTTAACAAATAAGATATATAAAACTTTGAAGTGAATGAAAGCCATAGACTGAATCCGAAAATGAGTGTATAATCCGTATAACCTATAATTTGGTGAATTTGGTAACGAATTCGGCGCGAATTTGAAGCCATCACAGTCGCCATCTACATGAGACTTTCATAATGCAATACAAGAAAGAAAGCACAGTTTACTCTTATTTACTTCCCAGATTAATGGCCATTGCCGGAAAACAAACTAATCACGTCATATACAAAAGCATGTAGCAAGAATACACGATTGCAGTATTTATGGACATCAAAGGAGCCTTCGATATAAGTTCAAAAATACACCCCTCCGGAGGGTATACAATGGGGTATACAATCTGTTTAACAAGCACATAATTAAGGAAAAGACTTTTGGCATCCACTTTCTTTATCCGTTTCACTCTCGCGTATGAAATTGCCCAATCCGGGACGTTTTTCGGCACAATTATCATCGTGGGACAAGCACATCAAATGCGGAACAATTCCGCGAAATCCAAGACGCCTGGTCGCTTTAACTTAAAGGCAATTTGCGGTGCTAGTTTGTCGTGTGAATAATTACACCTCGTCTTAGCTGTATCTAACATAGTTTCAGAACAATTTCGTGAAATAATAATGATGGAACGAGATAATACTTACTACAATTGGTTTAATTTTAAGTTGGATGTATGCATGATATTAAATTTGTTTTAAAGTTTTAAAGATTGGGCACTTCTTGAATTCCGACCGAGAATTTATCGTAGATAGCGTACGCTGACTGCGGGAAAAACATTAGCAAATGCTCCCAATCGGTGTACTTCAGCGAAAGAATCGTCGACACTTGCTTGGCGCGGAATTTGAAGAGATGCGGCCGACATTCGAATAATCCCTGCACTACGCCGAAGGTATCGCTAGTTGATAGCTCGTCGATAATCGTTTCTTCGTTGATACTCACGGGCGAGATCACCTCGACAACGCCCTGCCAAATAAAATACATCGTGTGATTAAGCTCGTCCTCATCGCAAATCACATCCCCCGCGAAGAACGTCTGCACGCGAACGTGCTCCATCAGTTGACGGATGAAATCCGGATGGCATCCTTCAAACACCTACAAAAAAAAAACAACCACTAACAGATCGACCAATATAAAATTAAACAAAAAACACTTACAATATTATTGAAAATATTCTCGCCATATATAAGCGTTTTGAGCGCAATGCGCATGTACCAAGGCATCTGATCAAACAACACCGGCAATTGATTTCCGCGCTGATACGTCCACAAATTCTTCAAATAAAAGAAAATTTTTTCGGCGATCGCATCTGTCAACGTTGTGACCATCACATACTTCTCCACCTTGGAAAACTTGTAATTGAACGTCATCTTGGCAAAAGTGATGTACTTGACAGCGACAAAGACTTGTCCGATCGAGATGAAGAGCAGGATGCGGCTGATGAGCGCGACGACGGCGCAAGCCATGCGATCGTCGCTCGTCGCTGGAACGATGGTCGAGAAGCCCGTCTGCGTAAAAATCGACGTGGCATAGTATATAGCGCACAGATAGCGATTGCTACAGCGTTCGCCCGTGGTGCTCAGCAGCCATGATGGCCGCTGGCAGATGCCATTCGGGCAGGCGATAAAATACAGCAGACACGCGCACGAATGGATGAAAAACGACACCTCGGCGATGAAAAACATGCAGTTGAGCAACAGTATATCGACTTTGAGCGCTTTGAAGTGCTCAGAGACGAAGTACAGGAAGTTGATGGTGCGCAGAAGGCGATTCAACCGGAAGGCGTTCACCCATTCGCCGTCCATGAACGTGATGGGTATCAACTCCAACGGCAGCAGGGCGCAGATGGCGAGTGGAAGGCGGCGACGCACAAACCAGCGGAGCACTTCCTGCATAGACATGTAGTTGCCGAAATCGTTGCAACGCGGTATCCAAATCGACAGCACCACGTTCGCCACGTAGAGCAAATCGAACACGTAGAAGATTGTCAGCGGCACCAAACCGCCTCGCGAGAAGCCGAAGAGGTAGAACGTCCAGTAAGTCGATGCAAACGTGCACAGTTCAAGCAGCCATCGAACCGGCGTCAGTATTTTGATTTTCAGCTTTTGCCACGTCATTTGCGCACGCGAAAAGGTCATCGTCAGTGTGTTGATTGTGTCTTCAAACCTGCTTTTGTAATCCTCATCGTTATTCCGAATATAAGACTAGAAAATTTCAAAAAAATCACTATAAATGATTATAACAAAACCTCGCAGCTTATTACAGCATTCCTCCTAATGATGCGCTGTTCGATACGACTAGCAACGTCAGGAATCTCTTTAAGAAACTCATAAAACAAGCCCGTATCGATGACCAAGAGCTCCACGTTCGTCTTGGAGACGTATTGCACCATGTTGCGCGTGTACTGGCAGTTATCGATGTTGCCAAAAATGCTTCCGGCGTATAACACATCCTGAATCGTGTTCAGCGCGTTGTAGACAAGTATCTCGCCATCCAAAACAATGTACAGCTTCGAAATGACATCATTCTGCTCAATAATTATCTCGCGGCGCAGAAAGTAGACGACGCGAAAATGTGGGCCGATCACCTTCGCCACCGTGTTGGCGAACATCTTGAAAACGGCTATCGTATGAAAAAACTTTGCATACAGCTCGGACATGCAATTCTCCTTCAGTGTATCATGACAATTGTTGAGGATATCCATCCGCACACCGCGGGTGCGATTCCAGGTGTGTTCAAAATGCGAGAAAACCCATCTGTAAAAACAGCACAGTTTGTACAACTTGCTGCTGATGTTTGCGGGCTAGTGGATGCGTACATTCTGAAACGGGCTTGGAGCCGTGCCAATTTCATAAACGAATCGAAATCCACCCCATTGAGCTGGTTCTCGATGAGGATCGTGTTCTGCTTGTTGTAGATGCAGATCGTCACGGCGAGCAGCAGCAGAAAGGTAAAATAGCCAAAGAGCATGCTGCACGTGGTCAGCGTGATCTCCGACGCAGCGGTGGCAAAGCGAAGCACGGAGAGCATCGGGCAGGAGAGCATATTCATTGTGATCCAGAAGAAGCCAGCCGCGTAGAGATCAAGGAGATCGATGTTTTCCAGTATCTCCTGAGCACTTTGGTCTGAAGAGAGCATTTGCATAAATCTTTTTTATAACCACGGTTTATAGTCTTACGTCGGTCAATGTTGTCGCGCACCCAGGTGGCATTCAGCGACGTAGTCAATTCGGTCGTAATAAACTGCAAGTTCCAGTAGATAAAACAAATCGTAAGACTATTGAGCACCACCATTATAATGGGCACAACAGTCAACAGAAGTGCAAAGACGGACATCTCCTGCAGGTATGTGTTGCGCACATAGTGAAAACCTTTGTAACGATACAGGTAGATAAACTTGTTGAAGGAAAACAGCAGTTTGGCGACATGCGTCGGCGATAACTGAGCATTCTGATAAACGGGTGTCACATGCAACAGCAGCTCAATCGGCAAATACGCGTACATCTCCACCAAGAAGCTAGTCTTCAAGAAGTGCACTGCTGTGCACCATGGATGTGATACAAGTATACCATCCGCATTGTAATAGCACATGTGGAATCGCAAATACCTACAAGAAAATTCTAGTTAACTATTGAACAACTTACCTAGGTGGAAGGTAGTAACTTACAAATCAATCGAAGCAAAGAAATACAGCATAATGTAGAAAACAAACCACCATTTGCTTCCGGATGTAAAAACAATAATCAACGGATAAGCAATGGTCATGATGATGATAAAAATCGAAAAGTAGATCTCATAGTGCTTGATAAATGTCCCCTGAGGTCGAATAGTCTTGCGCATTAACAAATACCTGTAAAACGAACCCCTAGTTAGCAAACTTCCGGGATTGACCAAAAAGTAAAATAGCGCACTTGCAAATTCTGGCAATATAAGCCTTACGCAAAGCCCGCCGATAGTCAATGTAGCTGGCATGCTTCTTGATGTTGGAGAACACCATCCATGAGTCGCCGCTCTCGCTGCCAAATTTGGCGAGCGGCGCCTCCATGGTGCTGATGAAGATGCGCTTCATCGCCGGGGTATCCCGCAACTGCGCCGCAATCTCATGAATGTTGCGATGCATCGTCGGATCCGCCTCCCGCAGAAGATTATCAATCACGCTGAACTTGAGCACAATCAGCGAAATGTGCGTGACGGCGCGATACGAATAGTGCGACTTCTGGTTGAGGATCATCTCCAGCATGCAGAACGAGTCCTTGGGCCCAAGCACTTTGATCACGGTCGGCTGGGCCGAGCTGTGAATCTCGCAGTAGCCTTTCTCAATGATGTAGAACTGTCTGATATGCTGACCCTCGTTTACCACCACATCGTTGGGCGGGCTGAAAATGGGCTCGCACTTCATTGAGAGCTGCTCAATCAAATCGGTGGACAGGGTGGAGAAGAGCTTCTGATCGACTAGAGTGTCAAAAAAGCGACCGGTTTTGATCTCCCGGATAATGTTCTGTGCGAGAAACTGGTCAGAGTTCTCCGAGTAGTCGTTGGGATGGAAGTGCCGTTGCAGGATGAGGTACTCCCGGATACGTTGTTGCAGCGACGTGGAGACTTTGTAGTAGTTTACGTATTTGAGCAGCACATCAATGTGATTTAGATATTCAGTGCTACAAAAACATTACTCATTATACATTACACATGATCAGTAAGGGCTATATTACACTGGTCAACCATGGTTGTACAACCACACTCCAAACACATACGCTTATGGAGCATATCTCACCTGGTTTCACTTGGTGGTGCAACCCAAGCGAGACCAACAATGCACCAACAACGTGGTTACAACTGATTGTGCAACCATGGTTGACCAGTGTAATATGGAACATAATTATACTAACGTGTATTTGCAAGTGGTCATAATAATGCCGGTGACCGAAGACAAGACGTAGATATAGAAGCAGAAAGCAAACACAGAGACCAACATGATAAAGTACATCTCGGAGATGCTGTTGAATGCAAAGCTATCCGACAGCGACATCATGGCAAAGATGTAATTATAAATCGTAATAAAACGAGGCAATAAGCTCTTTGCTGGGATAGTACTTAGCCAATTACCATCAGTTTGTCTAAAATCAAACAAATCCAAACTTATCCCAGAACGCCGTTTATATTTTGGAACACTTACCGATCGAAGAAAATGAAATAGATGCAAGTCCAAAAATAATTCAAGTACAAAAAGTACACGACGTACTTAAAGATAATGAAAACTGGATCATCAGCATATGATTTGAAATAGTACCGGAGCTACAAACAAAGCCATAAACACTTCTAGCAGGAAACTAGCCAATGCGTACCTTGACAGCTTTTATAACGTGACTCAAACGAATGATATCAAAAACAATATCATTCATGGTCAACAGACCAACGTCGCGCATTATCAGACAGACAAGCGAAACGGGCACGGCAGCAATAATATCCACCTGATAATGCCACGTGACAATGCGCGCGTTGAAGATCTGTCGAAAATGGAGCTCAAACCCATGCGCCGACCGCGTCGCCGTAATCGTCTTCACAAACACGTCCATCGGGAACAAAATCAATACCAGCAACTCCAGCGTCAGAAACACCGCCGGACATACTTCCGGAAAAGTCACCAACAAGGGATACGTAATCGCCACAACTAACGTCATAGTAATCATCAGATATGTCCAGTATTGTAGCAGCATCGAATCGGGTCGCAGGCGCCACACCCACTTTGTGCGCAAGAAAACGCGATCCTCCAACCTGGCGACGGTTTTACTCATGGGATACGGACCCTTCTGATTAATATCATAGGTATTGCGCCACATGACTATCTCCTGGGTGAGATTATCCTTCACCTCCTGAACGGTCAGCGGGGGCATCTTGTAAGTCACCCGGAAAGCCATATCCGCTTTGGCCGAGCGCAACTTCCGGCGCACCACCGCATGCAGTTTGTTGCTGACGCTTCCATGCCAACAAGCTTCCGTGTGAGCGCGCCAAAAGTCAGTGGAGACCAGCATGTGCACCGTGGAGAAGGTCGCCGCAACAAGCGCATAACGCGGTTTGCGCCCGTATACCAGGTACAGTGAGCCGGCGCATGTGCCAACGCCGAGCGTGATGATGGGGCTCTCGAGGTCCTCGGGGCACATAATGTGCATGGAGCCCTCGGCGAGGAAGATCATGCGGCCGCACAGCGTCGCCGTGTCGAAGATTGTCTCACCCGGCGTGAACGTGCGCACGGTGACTCGCTGCGCGAGCGTACGATGCAGGCACTCGGGCACGCTGCGCAGCAGGAAGCTCTGCCAGAACATCACGCGGTACATGCACGTAAACATCTCGGCGATGAGCGGTTGCGGCAGTACGCAGATCAGCTCCGGCTGGCGTAGGCAGATCTTCTTGTAAAGGAAATTTTTGCAGAACTGACTAATATCGCGCCGTAATGGCTTTGGGTACTTGATCATTTCATTATCCTATAAACGACAGTTTTGATGCTTCTGCGCAGTGGGTTAGATGGATAGTGTGCTGATTACCAACTCCTTGTTGATGATCCGTGTAAGAAAGTTCTTTTCGTTCTCCAGGGAATAGGCAGACATCCGGCGCATTGCAAGACTGGCAAAGAGGCCGCCACGAATCAACGCGACGGAGAGGAGCGCGAGGACGATGAGCACAATCTGCTCCGAATTGCTTCGGAGGGATGCACCACCATAGCCTATGTGGGTCATTCCGCCAAGGATGTAAAATATGTTGATCATGTAGATGTTGTCTTGGATGGTACGTGTGCTCATTGCATAATGCGTGGGTGTTGCAATGTTATACAAGCAGCTCTAAAAGATAATTTCTTGCATGATTGATTCGTTTAAAAGTTTGCTGGAGCTTACACTACAGGTTTTGAACCATATGCAAGCAAATATTTGCACGAACAGTGCAATCATAAATAAATAAGAGGTAAACATATGGATGTATAACTTTACACGACCATCATAATAAGAATAAGCTGAAAAGAAGGATTAAAACTAGTTTAAGAAAAATATTTGTAATAATTACTAATGAATTGGCACTGCTTAACGAAACAACGCAATGCAATAACACCAAAGTGAATCCATAGCATATACTTTTCGGTACTGTGCATAAAACTTATTGCAGCAGTTGCTGTCAACAAAGATCCCATAGTAAACATGTAAACTGTAAATGAAATTTAATCAAACATCAATCATGGAAACAAAAATGGATATAAATTGAGCTAACAAATCGAAATTGGTCGATAGCTATAAGAATTTGACACTGACGTCCTATAGCGATGGATAACACTTGACACGTAATCGAATACCAACACCAGAAATAATGGTGCTTCGTAAATGTACGGATGAAATCTTGGTGTCCAATCAAACATATACTATAAGACAAAGAAAAAACAGGAATCCATTGAGGATTAATCCGGATTGATCGAAAAGTAAGGTTATGCAATTAACGGTTAATGGCTGCGCATTATGGACCTAAAATTAAACATAGCAGAATACAAACGTACGTACCCGAAATGAAACTGTATAGAAGAGTAATAAATTGCACACATTCACAAGCACCATCCAATTAACGTTGAAAGAGATGAAGTGCACGAACGTAGTGAACTCTCTTCCTGTGCATAGCAGCGGATAAGAGATCTCAGACAATTCATCGTAATGCACAAACGGTTGATAATACATAATGCACAAGATTCACAACCAACGAATCCCCTAAATTTGCTCACTCCTTTCAAGTGCGAGCATAGAGTGCGAGGAGCAAATCCAACTCCTCGTTTCACATAAAACAACCCACCCCGTTACCTAGCATCAAACAAAAACTGTCAGCACCCGCCTACTATAAACTATACCTAACACAATTATAATACCGTATTTCCCCACTTATAAGACCTGTGTTAAATTATAAGCCCTAGCCAAATTTTCAGGTAAAATGGCATATAAGCCCTATCCCCACAAATAAGCCCTAGCTGAAACTTTTGCTGCATTAAATATAACTGATGATCTTCCTGAAGATGACGAATTGGTTGTAATTGAGTAGTTGAGGTATCGAATATTGTTGTGATTGTATGTTCTAATTGTTGAGATGTCTATTGACTATCACCCGGTTTTACAGTACACGTTTAATTTTGGTTTAACTTAATCCAAACCTAGAAGCTTAACTTTCAATGCGTTTTTCAGTGGCCAGTTCGCTTTTGGATTAAGTT
>JARJDR010005383.1:0-11700 GCA_030264135.1 Myllaena sp. GC000078 | reverse complement strand
TCTTGAAGAATAACAAGGAAAATAGTAAACTGCTTTGAATTATCGTTAAGTAAGTTAGGTAGCAATTAAATAAGGTCTAAAATAATAAATTGAAATGTCAATGAATCGAGAAAATTGCATGATTAACGCATATCTATTTACTTTCCATTTAGGTAATGATAAATATTGGCCAATTTTTTGCGCTAAATAAACAGCGATGTTAATTACTCGGTATTTGCAGATAAACGAAAATATTTTTTTGCTCGTTGAGGTAGAATGAAAATGCATAAATTATGCCTTATGATGTTTAAACCTGGATTATTGTTTCGCAGGCGCAAATGGAAAAGTATAAAATATGCAACGACGTAATAACTTTCTGCGTTACAATCTAAGCGATCTGGCAGGAAGGGAAGCAATGAAGATTGCTATGCACCAACACCGCGATCTATACTAAAACGTGAGCGTGACTCTGATGAATATGTAAAGCTGTGGCGGAATTGTTTCGCGATATTATATGGCTGAATAAAAATGCGGAAATTGGAAATCCACATGCGGCTGCTGTCTCCCCACATGTTGTGTTATTATTACTTAGTTTAATTTCCGTTCTGTGGAAACAAGTCTCAATTGCAAAAATTGTTAATATTTAATCCAAGTTTGTAATGAAATCCATCAACCTCACCTATCACTATCACTAACGTTATATAACCGCCGATTGCAGGTCGTTAGTAAGAAACCGACATCCCCTACCGCAAACGATGCTCTAATTAGCTCGGTTCGTCGTTCAGCGCTTTAAGTACATTATCCGCTGATTCGAACACGCAATATACGTACGTTTTTACCCAAATTGATCAATACGTAATACGTGTACGCTGTGTACGGGGGTTGACATTCGAGAATTTCAGGGAATTGGGTAGGCTCGGATGTGCCCTCATTGCATTTCCAACGCCGCGCGCCTCCCCGACATCCTCAATTACGCTCGATGTCGTTTTGCTTTTACACCCACGCGTCCCGCATGGCCAAAGGCAGCAAATGAGCATTGCAAATATGTTTTACTTGCTGGAAATTCGCGCACCCTACAAATCTTCACATCCTTAAAACATTAAATAATTTTTTTCTATAAATATTTGAAATTGCTGAAAGTTAAGATTATGTCAAACGCTATGTTATGATTTGAGTGATATGCTATGGAATGTGAGAAAGAAAAATTCATCACAATACATATAACGGAAAATAAATGAGTTGAAAATGACATGAAAATTAGTCAAAGTCACACATGTTTCGTACGCGCGACAAATGTTATCTTCTTATTGTTAAATTGCGTGTTTGACGCGTTACATGACTTTATTCACTATAAGTATATTATTTTCTGTAGTTTGCTATCTTTGATTTATGCTGTCAAATCACGAGCCAGAGCATTCTGGTATTAACTAAAATTCTGTATTTTTACAGTTATATGTACTTAAACAAAAAGAGAAAATTCAGCTACATTACCAGTTCATTTAATTAAGAATAATATTATTAAGTCAAATATTCGCTACATTAAAATGAAAATATATGTGTGAATTTTCCGCCAGCGACTGCAAAGCCAATGTTTTCATTTCATTTTCGAGCTGCTGCTTCATTTGCGTTTAACTTTCGACATAAAATGTTTTTACGCTAGCGAACCGACGCCGACGCCACTAGCTGATCGTGTGCATTAAACGGCAAGTGCAGTTCGCACGAAATGCAATTTATTACTCTAGTTTTTACCCTGCTGCACAATCAGCAGAATCTTTTACGATATGTGTGCATGTGCAATCCGACGCATGAAATATTCCAATTACATCACTCCCCAAATACTAAGTTAATCAGTTGATGAAAAGTTCAAAAAGCAGATAGTAATTATTCCGTTCATATTTATGCCTCTTACTCGTCCATGCAGAAAATGCTATATATGGCCGGTACAAATTGCGCTGTAACTGCAATGGGGTAGTTGGGAATTTAATAAAATCGCACCCACCCTCTCCCGACTGCTCGTCGACTGCTCGGTAAACAATAATAAAGATATGCATTGCAGCCCACACGCATTTATTTGCATACACCGCATCCGGAAAGGTATTTGATAGAATGATACCCGCATGCAGCAAAGTTTTGAGTGCTTCCCGGAAATGCACTCATAAAATTCATATAGCCGCTGTACTACACTCGCAATTGTTCATTGTGTCTGTCAAACAGTTTTATATATTCGTTTAAATTTAATTTCGAGTGCATCCAGACCATTTCAATGTTATATTGTACTTTTAATCAATATTAAATTGTAATTTATTGTACGCACATCAACTCTCAACCGCATCGTCTGTTTCAGACAAATTGCGCACCCAAACGCATAGCAAAAATATTTGCCGTACCTTTAATGTGGCCGCTGCGGTTTCATTGCAAACTTGATGCGCGCTCGTCACCATGGGCAATGTAATTTGCACAAAATTAATTGATTGGAAATAGACCACTTTCAGCGCGACGAAATTAGATGACGACCAAAACGGAATCAAATTTATGTGGAACGCTCGTTTGTGCTTTTCACATGTGCTCTTCAATTTCAGAGCGAAGGCAAATATTTCGTTGTAATTAACTTCACAGTAGAAGCTAATTAATGATATTGCACAACACATTGGTTGAGTTTCAACTTGTTTCAACGCTTCGGTGTCTTTCAAATTCTTGCTAACCATTTTGAATTATTCCAGCGGAAAAGTGAAGTGCTCCTTGGGAAACGCTTTCATCTAGCGGGAAACTCTTGAATATTTGATGCCAATAGTTGCAATGCGAAAGTTTTTGGTACAAAGTTAGCAAGTGCTCAAGTTTGCAATGGATTTGTAGTATAATTAGCACGCTGCACAAACTCTCGACTAAATCAAATTTTTGCGAGTGCCACATTGCAATGCTGCAGTCGAGATAATCCTTTATTGTCGCAGAAAGTATGGCGCGCTGTGCGCATCACGATGCGGATTTTACCTTCTCTATTTATTCTTAGCGCCAGTGCACTTGTTGCAAACAAGCGCGCATTCCCGCCGGCTGTTTGCTACCAGTATGACTGGAATGGTGTTTGTTATCCTGTCGCAGCATCAGCGCAGGACAATAAGTTCTTTAAACCGGCAAACAAACTACAGCATAATTTGCCATGGGAGTTGCAGCAGATTGCAAATGTGAGATTTACGACATTTAATACAAAACAGACGCAACGCAGTCAATTCCATTCAAGAATTTAAATTCAATGAGTCACGTACGTAATCAAGTGAAAACTTTCGAGTTAATTAATCAGTGTGCACTCTGAATGGGTGCCGGAGAAAAGCTCATTTATTACGTGTGAAATAATGACAATTGTATTAGCTTCGTGCGCGTACGCTCTATAAATTTAAAATGAACTTAACCAACGTCGCTGGTTGGCTCTTATACTATATTCAATTTCCCGGCCGCGCATAAAAACGCGATTATGATCATGTGTACCGGGCGACACTTCCACCAAGCGTAATTGGTTTTCCTCTGGTTTGTTTCACAGGTATGTGAATAGAAGAAGCCCACACAAAGCATTCCATCCATTTTTAGTTGGACCATTCGACAAAGAAATATTCACGCTTTTTGTGAAAACAAACACGAGAATGCCGGAAAATGGAGCGAATATTTAAATGGCATATTGTTAAAAGTGTTTGTCTTTGCAAGCAACTACGAGAGGGAAAACAATGCAAAAGCATGGCACAAAGTGGTGAACGGAAAAATGTTGTTACATGCAATTGAATAAAGGTCGGCCGCTTTCGCTTATAGCACAATTGGATATCTAGTATGCGTTTGAATAAAGAAAATAGGGAAATAGGATCGTATATAGACTACAACCCAAAAGCAAAAAATATGTCTAGCACGCAAATATAATAAATAAGTGTAAAACCCACCCATACATACTGCATTATGTACCTTATCAAGAATAATGTTTTTTTCGCACTTAAGGGGGCAGGTCCAGTTACAAATTTGAAAAAATCGATTTTTCTTTTTTTTTTTTTCTTCATTTTTTATGGACTATAAGAATCTAACAATACGTCTTACAACTTTCAAATCGATCTGAGCAAAGTTGACTGAGTTATATGCATTGAAAGCAATGTATGCGTGACGTAGGCATACCAGTGTGCCGGTGAAATTGAAACTTTAAACGCGTTTTTCTCGGTTTGCATTTTTCAAATCGGTGCCAAAAATTACTCGAAAATTACTGCATTGATCTTACTGAAAACTTGCATGCATATTCATTACATAAAAATCTAGTCTTTAACAGTTCAATTTTTTTCGGAAAAAAAAACTGTCCGTTTTACAGCCAAAAGACAGCCGTTTTTTTCAGTGAATATCGTACCATTGACATTGATTGCCCGCTAAAATTACAAGAATTAATTTTTTTTCAACCCCGTGATAAAGACTAGTTTGTATTGCTATTTAACTACTGCCACCAAAAATTTGTGGTTCAGATCCTGTGCGTCGCAATCTTTGGCACCGCAAAATGTGTAAATTTCCGCATAGGGTTTTTAACTGACATTTCTACAGCAACCATAAAATATTTAGCAATAAAAAAATTAATAGAAGGTGTTCAATGTATGTTCTTTATGTTGCTATAAATATATTTTACAAAAGTTTAGTAGTTTGCGTTACAAAATTCACGGAAATTACCATTTTTTTGGCGCCTCCCACCTTAAGATAAATAAATTTAATAAAAATTGACATCGCTTCAGATTGACTGTCTGACATGTCCAACGATCGGCCTTCACTAGCCCTCTTCTTCAGAGGGTGCTTTGGTGACTGTTGGCCGTAACCTCTTTGCAGACACAAAGGTTTCTGCACTGTTTTTCTCTACTATCGCTTACTGGGGTTCATTGTGATTTTGCTCTATGTTTTTTGCTACCCCGTTCTCTCGTAGGTTCCGTATCGGATATTATTTATGACACCATTCGCAAATCGTCTTTGAACGGTTTAGGCGCGATTGCAAAACAAATAGTGTTAGCCTAGGCAAGTTGCTAGGGCAAAAAAAATAGCTGGAACTGATTGTGAGTTATGGAGGGCACACGGCTAGTATTAAATTATGACAGGTCTTAAGTACGGCATTTAATGGTATTTAATGTCAACATACCAAATTCTTGGCGATGAAGGGAATTTGCTGGCTTGCTGATGAGAATTGGACAGCATTCCGTTCATTATAGGTACATAGTTCTATCTCAAGCATTTCCTTCCGGTCGGCGTTGAATCCTCGCCAACGAATTCGCTGCGGAATGCTCAGCGTTGTTGATGTAAAAGCAGCTACTTGTAATAGTGATCATCACCTCCGGAGGTCAGTGATATTGACGAATAAATTAACTGTTGCATTTCCAATCGCAGATTTGCATTAATCAGCGTGATAAGACTGCCGTACTGCCAATCGTTTGTTGTTAACAATAATTGAAAAGAGTGAGTATGCCATTTAGGTTTGACTTGATATTTTCAAGCGTTAATAATCCTATTCCGTTTTCTAATGCTTTTGTTCGCTATCTTTTGCAGGACAAACCACAAGCTTCCAGTTTGCTGCCGACAGAGAACTTGTAGTGTTCTCTGTTTTAAATAAAAATAATTCACTTATCCGCTACTTACGTAGCATGATGATAGGTCAGCTCAGTCCATTTGAAGAAAGAGGCCAATGGACAGTTTTTATTCATAATCTACAAGAAATGAGACTGCGTGTCGTCTGATACAAACGCAGTTACATTGTAGTTAGTTGGAAGTCTGTACGCCCTGCATAGAAAACCACGTAATTCGAAACGATAGCAAACTGCTGATAAAACGCCGTTGCTCTTCGCTAAAATCAAGCAAATCGCCACAATAAACAATCGCAACACATCAATAAAATCAGACATTATTAATTGCAGAGCGCGAATCATCTCAACATCTTGGCAAAGCATTCATTAAGAAGGATTCAATGAGGTAAATTTGCAATAACATCCTAGATCTAAACAGTTACCTTCTTAGTAATAAAGAAGGATGTTCTTAACGTGGAATGCAGTACGTATCAAACAGGACACAAAACAATTAATTATCCCTATAAATAAATATACATTGATTGGCCTATAAATACTTTGTCACAACAATAGCGTTGCTGTGTTACCCCATCGAACTTATAAGACTATCATAAGTTGCAAGTACAACGTTTGAAATTTATCGACTAACCCTTTACTCTTATTTCGCAGGGTTGTATGACAGGCAACCACACATACACTAAATCCTTAAGGATCAAAACAGCATACGGCTTATTGTTAGTTTAATACCGAAACTATTAAAATAAATTCTTATACGATATTAATTTCTTAGTATTACAATGTGGCATTACTCTTCACTTTATTAACGTTGTATTTCTTTGCCTCTTATTAAACATTTTGCATAAACTTAATCAGCAAACTCATAATTAACATATTCTTTCGCTATAGCGCCCAAAGGTGAGTCAGCCGCATTACGAGTAAATTATTCAAATGGGACGGACGTGTATAAATTGCGTTCAAAAGCTTAATAAGCTGCAAAACGCACGCGATAAGCAAGCTACTTGCAATAATAACCAACTCGAAGCTCATGACTTGTACGCATAAATAAGTTTTTTCCATTCGTAAACATGCATCAGTTAATAATATTTTATATTACATAAAAATGTTTGCAGATATAATGTAAGAATTAACATGTATTTTAATATTAATAAACATAACTTTTATTAAAAATAACTAAATTCACAAAATCACATATATGTATTTCCTATTTAACAATTAATACAATAATTTGTTAGCATTTAGTGTGTAACGTGATAAACTCTCAAAGGATCCGGGCTCAATGGATAACAATTTGAAGGTTTATTACGACAAATTCATTCGTTGATCAATGATTCTAAACTTATTACTTATTACAATATATATTTACAAAAATATATTAATAACTTACAAACTTACAAATTTGTAGCGCTTTCTTTCTCAGCGAATATAAACAATTTCTTCTTATATTTAATTATTTAATAACAACAATGATATATCTTAAATTCAATTCATTGTCTTATATGACTCTAATACATTTACATTAATACAAATACTACTTGTATTTCATACAATGAGTCCTTAAATCAAAGTACAAAATCACAATTTCTTTGGTTAGCGCAATGAATTTCACATGGAATATAAATAACTCTTAAAAATTGACGTTTTTTTAATTATATATTTTGATTGATTTCCATACGTTATTTTACCGATGCAGGGAGATTTAAACTGAATAAACTAAATGGTATTATAATATCGCAATTTTGTACAAAATTTTATTGTTTAATTCACCCTGCAATCAAACCGTCCTCAACATGAATGTCAATTACCAATTGTCTTCAATCGTGGAGATAATATGCATTATTTTATACTATACACTCGCAGTAGCGTCGAGAGATGATTGATTCGTTTTTAATCGGATTGAAACACGAAGTCGCGCATTAAGAGTTCGTTTCAGACGAACGTCACTTGCGTGGTGCCACCGTTGTTGAACTCGGTGGGTGGATTTAGTGGCAGCGGCACCCATGGATCGCACACTTTCAGCTTAAACACCTCGCGAAATGCCATTCGAAACTGCCGCGACATCGAGCAGTAGAGGACAAAGTTGATGGCTGAATTGGTCAGCGCCAAAATGTCCATTAGGTCACCTAAAACACAAGCAAATGCGTATTAATTCTAATCAGCCTTTTTCCACCCACCCCCGTCATTAATAATACTACATCAATTACGCTAATGCGATTTGGTGTAATTTTGTTAAATTGCACCAAGCTTTCAAACGTAATACGTTTACATAATATGCTGTCATGACTCTGAATAATTTGTTTAATTTAATACATTATTAAAATTGATTGCATACTGCAATTGATTGGAATTCAAAATAAACTGAAATTGCGTTCCATGCATTTTTCGCTGCGAGATAGCCAAGTTTTATTTCCGGGGATATTTGTTGGTTGTGCATTCCGAATGAGCGCTTGGATAATTGTACTAATAAAAAACGACTTTATATAAAAACAATCAAAATTTGAAATGAAACAATTTCGATTTAGGTTCCTGTATTTATGATCATTCCAGGATAAGGTTGTAAAATGGGGATGGTTGCTGCCACATATAAAGAAAAAGAAACTCGTCCAATTCGTAAAAAAATAACCGTAATGCGTACGCTCGGGAGGCTTGACTTTAATGCGCTTACCATCTTTATATGAAACTGTAACGGACAGTTGAGTAATCCTTGCAAATAAATAATGCGTTTATTTTTTGTAGGCACGACAGCCAACCAGCCAGCCAGCCATGGTGGTGGTCAAGACAGTGGTTTGGTTTTTTGCACGACCACACATGTTTAATAAGGCAGCCATTACGAGGGCATAATTTAGGCGAAGAGACAAGCACGCGCGTGTCTTCTTTTATTTTATTAATACCTATGACTTAAAAAAATATTTATTATACGTATTAACCATGAAAACCAGAAAAAAATTACCATATATTATCATGTAGATGCTTTATGTTCTTGGTAATGAGTAAAGTTGAAAATGCAATTAAAACTAATTGTCAATATTGTAAATCAGCAATTCCTGCGTGTAAATTAATGGGTAGCGTGGTGCATTCAATTTAATGCAACTCACCAAAGTGCAATTATAACTATACACTTCGTTTGTAAGGAAAATTCCATTAATGGCCATCAATTTACAGAATTAATCAAATCCACGCAAATCAATAATAAAATGAACGGATATTGTCGATATGGGCTGGAAGTCGAGTAATAACTACGTACAACTACGTACTGCTCACCCACTCACCTAATTACTACGTCTTCCGAAAGCAATGCATTGTCATGCATAATTTATTCATTCCTCAAGTTGTGTGCGATTTGAATAATTTATCTGACACATTTCCTTCGCCAGAAAACCTATTTTTCAGGTGAAATGCTCAGTTTTTACTTAAGGTGAAGTGAGGTAAGATCGAAGCGGTTTTTGCCGAGTTTAACTTTAACATTATAGATTTTTATTATGTTTGAAATACTTGCCCCAACTTAGAATTGTCGTAAAGTGCAATTATTTCGCTATAATTTCCTTTAACAGAAATCACAATTTATATTAAATAGAATATCTTTATTCACAGAGGTGACAGGTGATGAGAACGCCCCCTGTGAATGGGGCAAGATCGTTAGCGGTCAATTAAAACTAATTAAAAGCTATATTCTTACATTACGATGCCAAAATCTGAATTCCGCTGTTGTCATTTACAAAATGCTTTTTACACGATTAAATTCTGTGATTTAATTTTAAGTTATACATATTTCAATAATTTCGTACGGACGACGGCCGCGCCATAAACTTATTGTTAGCATTATGTTGTAATCTTTCCCGGCAACCTCAAAATATAAGGTCGCATCACTGGTTTTCTTAGAAAATATCAGGTATTCAACAGATAAACTATTTTTCTTCATACATTCCAAAATGTAGCTCAAAATCGAGATTGGAACCAATAATTTCAGCGCACATTCTACGTCATGTCTAACTATAGTATGTAGTTTTGCAAAGCATAGAAGACGAATAAATCTGGTTGTAAAACGAAGGCATCTCGTTAGTTTGCTTCGTACAAAATTAGTGCAACATTCAACACCTCAGTTTTTAGAAAATGGTGAACAATTGGGATAAAATTGATCAATATCGATCTTGTCCCATTTGCGATGATACCCCGCTTTACCTTATGTTTATTAAAATATTGCAGTTTTCACTTTTTTCTTAAATTCAAAGATAACCTTAATCAAACTGTGATTGTTTTCTCTAGGCATGTGGTTGAAAGCAATCATGCGGAATTATTAAAAGTTTACTGTGACAGGCACAAAGAATATTGCTAGACAAACTTTAAATTCTATTTAAGTTATTAAAACTTGTGTACCATATTTATGATTGAAATCATGAAATCGAATTTAATGCAGGTGCATGCACAATATTGAAATTTACCTATAATATTAAAAAGTATTAAACATCAAAGTTTGCAAACGCTTTGCATACATAATACGAGTGCCTTCAATACCTATTTTCATTCTCCATAAATAAACTTAGTATATCTTTTCAAATTTATTTATTTAATCAAATTACTTATTCAAATTCCCATCGAAAATAATAAAATTATGAAATAAACACATTAATTAATATGATTAACTTATGGATGATGAGATAATTAAGTAAAGCCAATAAGAGTGGCTTCCAATTTTGTACACATTAGCGAGATATATGCAGTGAGTGCGCTCTTCTGCTCGTCTGCGTTCAATTTATTAATGCATCCAATCTACGTTCGATGTATAATAAGTACATACTCGTATACAATGTATTTACTATCAACATGTTGCACATGCCGTCCATAATTAACCGATCGGTTTTCATTAAATTCCAAGTATTTTCCATCTTCTGAACATGCTTTTTTACATTCCGATTTTTTATTCACTTTACAATACTGAATGTGCATTGTATAATTTTGCATATTTTCTCTATTAAATTTCCCGCAGTTATTTTAAACCATGTCAAGTAGCCAGTAGATAAATTAATAGTTGAATACGCGTTTCGTGTATATTTTGTATGAAATGCACCTGTTTCGAGTGTCAGAATTTTCTCATTCATCTCCAATATCGACTGCACATGCCATTGACAGCTTCAACAGCCCCGCTCACGCACATTCCGTTCAAGTGCCCAATTGCGTGCGAGTTTTTCTAAATCGTGTATTATTTCTAGAGACGAGTATGTATTATTTTTATACTGCACTCTCGCTGTAATGATGGATTTAAGAGATACATTTTGAAAGGGAAATATAATAATTCCTCCGCTGGTAAAAATAAACGTCGATCCATTTTTATATCCATCATTCCAAATAGGCTTTTGCGCATTTCAATGATCACGTCTTCACGGACATGATGAAAATGCATGGAGTTGGTGTATGCTTAAAAGCCGGAAAGTCACTTTCGTTGTGTATTAACGCTGCATGTACAAGGGTGGTTGATGGGTGGGCGGAGATGGGTAAATCCGTCTCGCAACTAACCGGCCGAACCTTTCGCCCAAACGCGCCAAAACTTTCCTCACGTTTAGGGAGGTCGGATGGTGGGTTGGGTGGCTGGGGTGTAAACAGTCGAAAAGTATTAGAGCAGAGCCGATATGTGCCCGAGCGAAGAGGTCGGGAGGTCGTGCATGCAAAAGTCGCTCGCGCTGACGATAAACGATTTGCACTTGCTTCCGGCGAAGATTAAAAACAGTTTACATGAAAAATTCAGTTTTGCAACAACCGGTTTTTGCCGTTTAATGATCCCATTCGTCTTTGTCAAAAGTTTTGCGCCCAAGATTAATTTCTATTTACTTATGTAAAATATTCTCGTTCTTGAGGTTGGATTTTTAAAGTTTAAAACTGTAATATCTTGTACGAGTTAACTTTGAAGATGATAGAATCGATCGTTACGTAATGTTTCTTCATTAATCTACGCTCGGAAAGTAAACATTCGGTTGATGGAAAATTGCACGAAATTATTGAATTTCAAACCGGAAGCGCCTTGGTTTACATCGATAATAGCTAACTTATAGCAAACTTTTGGTATTTACATTTTAAACTTATTTTTAGCCGCAACATTGAAGTTTTGGAATCGACTTTATAAATTTGTTAAAGTCGCCCACAAAAAAGGCAAATT
>JARJDR010005377.1:0-25463 GCA_030264135.1 Myllaena sp. GC000078 | reverse complement strand
GCGTGTTGTTTCACGCCATCTGCGCATATTGCAAGCCTCGGCTAACGCCTCGGCAGCAAACCTTTGCGCAGATGGCGTGAACAATCACACGCGTTCCAGCAAAATAATCTACTATTACTCATTATGTAATGCACGAAAAACGAGCTGCTTATCGGTGTCACCTTGGCAGATCGTCAATAACGAACAGCCAAACCCATTGACATAACGATTGTGAAAAAAAAATACAATAATTCGAACACGCGTTCCCGAATTATTCGCATGCGTTGTCCCGTAGTGCAGCCCGGGGAATATGCATACCCGAGAGGCACTCGTCTCCGAACAAATATAATAACAAATGTGTTGAATTTGCTCGACGCAGCGTGGCCAAAACCATTCAATTCGATGCGCCGTAATTCGCTAATACATATCGCATTTAATAATTGTAATTGCAATTGTAATTTACAAAATTTAATTGCATCTGCGCTACGTGAATGGCTGTGAGTGTGTGTTGTGTATGTGAATGTTTGCATTCAAACGTACAAAACAAATGCATCGAATAATATCGGAATTTTCTTTTGGCGAGTCAAATACAATTCAAGTGGCACGCCCGCAAGTGCATCAATATTCTCCCGCCGACACGCCGATGCAAGCGACATCGTGCAGTTTGTGTGGAAAATGCAATTTTTCCCTTCCTAATTACGGAAATGGAATATTAACTAAATGGAAATAACGCAGCGCAAATCATATTAATCGAATCGTGGGCGCGCGCATGTAGAAATGTTATTTGCAATTAATTTTGTGATTGGAAATCGGACCATTTTTACAAACAGCAGTCGTCGGATAAGCAAAGCATACAGGACGAACGGTAACATAATATTGACGGGGGGGGCCCGCTGTTGCTTGCTTGTGCGATGAAATTTTGCGAGCGCGAACATTTACATTTGCGTTGTGGGCGCCAACCAGCCGAAACTTCGCCAAAGAGTTGACAACTTGGATCCGGTTCAATTTCGCTGTGTGCGCGCGCGCGCGCGCAAGAGGAGATAATAACCATCATAACGAACACATAATATTATGCCGACATCGCACCTCGCCACTCTCGGATTTCCGCGAGCGCGCGCGCGCGCGGGCGCAATCCCTAACGAGTCGGTCGGGTCCATCGTCGCGTCGGTCGGCGCGCGCGGCCGGAAAAATCGCCCATTAAAACTTCGCCATTTGTTTACTCTTTTACCTGTCGAGATGCGAGCGCATTTAATTCGATCGCCGCGCGTAGTATAAACGGTGAGCCGAATATTAATACATCAACTCCAAACAAATTGTTTCCTGTCGGTGATTATATTTTCGGTTGTCACAATCTTATCGGCGCATTGATACGAACGCCCGCCCACCGCGCCGGCCGCACAGTGTGATTGTTATTGATTGATGTTGGAATATTAATAAGCGTCCGTGCTATAGGGTCTACCTGTAAAAACCCACATGCGACCGCTAATTGACGCGTAATTAAAGGGGAATCCTAAGAAAACATCATTACCAATGCAGGCCGTGCCAAAGAGACGCGTTTCGATTCGCAAGGCGCATATCTATTGAATCGCTCGAGTGTGAAGTTATTCGTTGTGCCACCGCAGAAGGGCGACACCACCACCACCCAGCTATGCGCCACCGAGAGAAGGACGTTAACTACATGTTTACCCGGCCGCCGGTATTATAAACAAACCGAAGCGCAAATAAAACGAAAACGCGAAAGGTGGAGGCGGCAAGAAGGCGGCCCGCGTACATAATGTGCACCGCCACCGCCGCGCCACCACGATAAACATTGTGCGCGGCGTGCGCGCGGAGCGACGTGTGATCCATCCAACAAAAGGCATCGAAATCTGTGCGAATCATGTTCGCAGGAAGGCACGCCGAGAAGCGAACTAGATAATATAAATATTTATGAGCAACCAACGGTGGCGGCGGTGCGCTCGGCGCTCATCATCACATGCCGCCGCCGCCGCCGCCGCCGCCGTCGTCGTCGTTGTCGTCGTCGTCGGATTCGTGCTAACGAGTGCAAAAATATAAATACGTAACTGCTGCTTGTCGTCGACGCTATCGATTCGCCGCGATATGCCGCCTCTTATTGTTGCGCCTCGTAATTAAATGCCCGGATAAATATTGTGTGTGCATATGTATGCTAATTGTATGCACAGAAAGTGATTATTGATTATAAGTGGGGTGCAAATGAAATGGTATGTAAATGATCGGGCTCAACAAAAACAAAATTTGATATGATAATTAACTTGTATAGCGCACCACGAACGCAGCATGCACATAAAAGTCATGTTTACCATTCGCGAATAAAGCGATCTTGCTGCTCGCGCGAAATCACACAGAGATAGATATGCTCCGTCGACCGTTATAAAAATATTAAACGTACGCCAGTGCCAGTGCGATTGAGACGTATGCACGCGCGCTCATCACATTTAAACAAGATTACGCGCGCGCATTCGAACACATATACATCGATGCGGCTGCAAATATTTTCGCGCCCGCTTATCAATAATTATTTCCACCACTGAAAAACGCTGGCTATAATAATCCACAGGCGATATCATTATTAACCACCAACGATGAACGATTTCGTGTACTTATTCAAAATGTTTAATTTTTAAGCGACATGCATAAAAGTTGTTAAGACAATTGCTTGCGAAAGTCATACATTAGGTGCATATCGATTTACGACTGCAATGAAAAAAGTTTTTGATGTTACGAAATCGGTTACTTATTATCGTAATACTTAAAACCTGCTGGTGGAACACAGGGGGAGCGAAAGAGAGAACTGGTAAAGTTTTGCGCGCATCATTAGATCAATTAAAAGTCGATAATAAAAAATGTATAACGAGCGATAACACAGTTTATAAAATCCGCGTACGGGATCAATCAAAGCAAGCACTTGGGCCGCACTCGATGTACAAATCCGCGGATCCGCACTTCTACCCGGCTTACCTGATTCGTAATTAGTGACGACGGGCAAAGAGCAAGTGCTGCGAACGCATCATATTCACCGCGGCGAAGAAAATCCCTGGTAGCAAACACATCCACACACATGCCGCGCGCCGAAAGCGCTGACGATATGCTAACGGCTGCGTAAAAGTTCTAAACAATCTTTGTGCGCGCGACGACGACGACGACGACGACGAGTACCGGGAGCGCGTTGCGTGTTGCGCGGGAGGTGGCTCGCGATGCGAGTGCGCGCCGCGAACGTGCTGTACTGACTGGTACTGACTGCACCGACTCTGGCAGGACGAACGCGGCGGTGGCGGCGGCGGCGCGCCGCGAGCAACGCGAGAGAGGAGTCGACGTCGTCGTCATCGTCGTCGGCGTTGGCGTCCACCACGCTACGCCGATGATAACGCGACGCTTCTCCACACGCACTTCAATGCGGTGCGCCGAAGAAGGCGATATGCGCATATTGGCGCAATGCTCAAATTTGAAAAATCCCACTAACCAACAGGTGTGTTGTACGGTGAATACTCACAATTAATAAACGTTGCGCTCGACGCGAACGAAGAACAAATCCCAAACTGTGTCGATCACGAAGAGTAATTAGGTCCGAGCGGATGCAACCAACACACGTGGCACACGCGAGTACACCTAGGTAGCTAGTAGCCGGTGCCGCCGGGTGCACGCTCCCTTTTTATGCGCTACGACTTAATTGCATGGAAAACATTTGTGTTTGCACACCGTTTACACCGTGTTTGCCGTGCCGCGATTGCAACGGATTGCAGCAGCAGCAGCAGCAGCCAGTCAGCCCTCCTCATCCCAGCGCGCGCCGCCTCCTCTGCCAGCCGACCCCGCCGACGAAACGATACGCGGGTGTACATAATAATGTTGACGCAACGCATCAAGTCTCGCCGGAGCATTTCGATGCCGAAACGATTAAAACGTCGCTCGTCTTCCCCCATATATCGATAGCGTCCTCTCGTCCTCTCGTGCACCTCCGCAACGGATTTTTTCATTCGCCCAAAGCCTAATTGAATTTGCATATCCGCAGGTGCAATTAGCGTTCGGCGGTTTTAATCGCCCTCGGATTTGCATTTTGCAGACGACGCCGACGCGACGCGACGAATGGCCGCGGCCGGGCCGGCGAATTGCGAATGCGCTTTCCTCCGTGCCCCGTCCGTCCGTCCGTCCCGGCCCTTATCATCGTCATCCATCGGACGGAGCGCGCCGCGCGACTTTTTATCGTACGATTAATAAAAGCACAATGTGTGCCCCGTGAGCGCGGGCGCGCGCGAGCAATACACGCGCGTATCACCACTATAAGTAATAATGTTGTAAATGCAAAAACGGAAAACAAAACGCTGATTCAATTTAATTTCGAACAGCAATAATAAATTTTTTATCGTGCAGTCTATAAAGCAGCGCACCGACTCTGCACGATTACGTGGAATAATATGCGTGGGCCGCCGAGTAAAAAACATGCCATACATGCATACAACAAAACAAAGTTGAATCAAATTCGGCGATGCCAGTGCATTGACAACTCCATCGAAATAATGCGCGACCGAATAGCAAACGCCAAACGAATTTGTCATGCGTCCCGATGCAATTATTTGTGCGTATGCTCGCCACATCAAAAATCGCTTTTGTTTGGTGTCCCATCGAATTGTTGCGCCGATTGCATCAAAATATTAAATTAAATGCATACAACCGCGGACAGTAGCAAACATAAATATTGTACGACGATGAGATGAACGTCGCCGACTATTGTTTTTCGTTTGCACGCCCAATGCAAATTTACGTGCGCATTGTGAAATCATTTCGCGGCTGGCAGACGGGGCATATTAGCAATGATAGCGAAGGATGGGTGGGCTGGTTGGGGTGGTCGGGCGCATGGAATTTTTGGGCGCGTTATTAGTTTCGTTGCCTAACGACTCGCCCGACTGGCACAGCGAGAGAGAAACGAGAAAAAAAAACAACCGCGAATCCAAATCGCCTCTGGATGTGCAGTGTGCAGTCGGCCGAGTGCACAATGCGAAATTTACACCCAGCGAGCTTTAGTTGCAGTACGTTTTTGTATTTTTTGCTCCCGAAATTTTTGTTGTTGCTCGCCCGCACTAATACCTAGTGTGGTCGTCGACGGGGACGGGTGCGGAAGTGTCGTTGGGTTGCCATTGCGGTTTTCTATTAATATTAAGCAAAACGAGCGTCGACAATTTCGCGTTTCGTTGCAATGAATTAGCGCTCGCGCGCGCGGCGAGAGAGCGATGAGCATCGCACCGCGCCGGGAACTAATCGGAATGAATGTGCATCGCGCCGCACGCACGCACGCACGCGGGCGGAAAGAGAGCGTGCTCGCGCGTCGGGGCTCTTGGTTGCATTTTAATATGTAAATACTTTTGATGGCGCGCACTCACTAGTGCGACGGACGGCCGGAACAATATTTCGCGGCACGCACACTTGAACGTCAAATATTTTCTAACTAAAGCCATAAAATACGAAACGCCTGACCGACCGACCGACCGACCGACCGACAATGTGTATAGTCTATTTTTACGAATCACCAACTGATAAACACACTATCAGTAAACTATAGCGATAAATATGGCACTCTATCCCATATCTCATCAATAGTTGTTGGTGTTTGATACGAGTGGAAACCGATTTAGCATTCAACTATCATTCAAACACACAAAAAAAAATCTCCACGTTTTTATCACCAACCAATTCCTCGGCGATAACGCGATGCAAATTACAGTCATCAATGAATTGCCTGCTTTGTATACATACATTTGCTTAATAAGTTCGCGCCGCGCGGCAGTCGAAAAAACATTGATAAAATAACATAGATTTCCATGAACCTTAGGACGCAGCAATCCATCGTTAATAACAATGCATAGCACACCGCTGCAGTGTTGGCGCACGGGCGGGCCATGGAGACGGGTGGAGGGTGTTTGCATTTAATCGCAACAATGCAATCGCAAAGCCAAACAGATAGATAACAATGGAAATAATATGCGCGAGATGCGTATGCAATTTGTGGGCGATGTATGAAATTTCCGTGAATTTCCACGGCGTGCATAACATGCATAGCCCAGCGTGGCGTCGCGGCGTGTGTGTTTTGCAATGATAGCCGGAGTATTCGAGCGCGTTCGGCTCTCGTATGCTTACGCAACTCGCAATTACACCTCGCGGTGCGCTGGCCGACCCCGTACAATACCTAACATATTGGTCCACAACGAAAATGAAAACGGCACGACGGCGACGACGTAATTGACGATGATCATCGCATTCACCTTGAACACACATCCAGCGCGCCACATTGTTCGCGTTTTCCGATTCGCTGTGTTGTTTCCTTCGTTTCGGATATGATGAATTGGCCGGTAGTGCGTTTTAATTAAAACTTTTTCCGCTATCTAACTATCGGCGATGAATCACGACGCGCTGCGCGCAAGATATCATCCCCGGCGTTCGTTGCAGCGAAACTTCGCCAATTTTCCCATTCGCTAAGCGCAGTCGGCAATTATGATAATTGCATCAACGCGAATGTGCATGCGGCCGGCCGACAGGAGAAAATAGAAACGAAATCGGGTGGCAAATAGTTGAGGAGTCCGATTTTATTGTCAAAGTTTTAATCCGCATCGCGACGCGCTCCGACCGGCGCGGCGGCGGCAGCAGCGTGAGGTTGTGCGCGTGCACCCCGCCGCCACCCTTTCGCACAGCAAACTCACGTCGGCGTCAAAAGACGCCGCCGGCGAAGTGGAACGGCATGCAATACGAGATGCTGCGAAGGAAGACACACACACACACACACGCTAATAACGCTAACGCGACGCCATCGGACTTTCAATCGTTTTTGCGTATATATAATCGCGCCAATGTTCGTCGATTATTGGCAAAGTTTTTCAACGACACTGCAATGGGGCCTGTGTTGGCGTGCCGGGCCTGCCGGGCGAAACGGTTAGCACTTAATAGACAATAAAGACGAAATAGTCATCTCGCAATCGGGCTACGTACAGCTTTCGACCCTTGTGGCAGATCACAAATGCAATCGCGAACAGTGACAACATGAATGCATTTCTGATGAGAAATCGACAACGGCCAAATAACTTACAAGTGTGCATATTTACAGGCATGGTGAGTACAATAACAACGATGGCTATGACGAAACAAAACAAGAACACGCACGATAATGCCTCACCAATTCACAAATTTACTGCCGAACCGACGCGACGCGCATAACTGACGCATGCATGCAAAATAAATACAAATACAAAATAAAATGGCTTTCTTTCACGCTGTTTCCATTGTACGCCACCAGATACCACCACTGTGCAGACACACTTTGCCACTAACGTTCCCATAAAATTCATTCGAAATTTAAATACGATATAAAATGTTAATTACTACTACAACAAGTAGGATTAATGAAAAGTTTCTGTTAAAATCATAACGAGTCGTTTGACGTCTCGGAAGATTCGTTCGCCCACGACATATCATCCTCCGGCCAGGCTTTCAACTCTTGGCGGAGGCTCTCGCGAAACAACGGCTGCTTCAACTCTGGCAACTGCGACAACTTGTACTTCCGCGAATAACGTATCTCCTGTAAGCTTGTTACCGCCGACGAGTCGGATGCGAGAGAGCACCGGATAGAGAATGGCGAAGGCACATGTCCAACGATTGCTTCTTCCACATGTGGCGTGTGCATAACTTGGCGACTACACCGACGACAATCGTAACTAACTTGATCGTGAAATTTCGGTGAGCCGCTCATACGTTGTTTAGAAATCATTTATTTCATCAATATAGACTATATATATAGAGAAATACAATTCGACTGATCGGCGCGAAGCATGACCGATCGGCGCACGATCTGCGTGCGCAATTCCTTTTAAAGTAATTTTTTTTTATAATGTACATAAATAAAAAATCTATAGTCGTCCGGCCGCTTTCGTATAGAAAAATAAACGTTGATCAGCAGCGAGCGTTCAATTCGCATAAACTACTCTCAGAATGCAGAACGCCATCAACGCAACGCACTTCAGCAATACTGTTACGTTTCCAAAAACGGTCTCAAATACAAAGAAAGCATCGCCGTCGCACGATGAATGTATGCATACAATTAAGACTAAATTCAATCAATTCTGGCTGGCGTCGAGGGACTGTCATCGACCGCTCGAATGCCATCGAATGCGATGAAAGAGAAGAAAGCGAACTTCTTCGAAATGAAAAACTCTTGCGCTCCCCGTTATTAAGATAAGTAAGATAAATATAATATATAGTCCATTCGTCATTACAAGTTTTTGTTGGTTTTTGTAAAAGTAAAATTGAAATCTCTTTGCCACACTCATCTCTTCTCAATATAGATTTGAGCGCGCAGCATTAATACAACGTATTTTCATCTTCTTAGTAAATATCCTTACATTAATTAATTAATATGTACAGGAATTAGCACTATTTATAATTTCTGTTTTCTCCTTTAGCGCTATGTGTTTCTAGGGTTTCATAGGTTTATTTCTTTGCTTCCATTTTTAAATATATATATTCATATATATGTAATAAATTTCATTCGATCCGTTATTACGCTTAAATATTAAATGTATGTATAAATTTTATATTGTTTTTTTTTTACTCATTTAGTGTGGATTTGCGTGTTCGTATTTCGTTGCAGTACACAAAATTGCAAACGTTTCTCGTCATTATTTTTTTCTTCTATACATATTTAGATATAATTTCTTATCAATTATTCGCATTATTTGTTGTGTAAACTGTTTGCTACGCGTTTGGTATATGGCATGGGTTTTGGGGGGGAAATAATCCTACTCCAATGGTCGAAAGTGGTCACAGCACCGAGGCCCTTCTTGGATCGTAATGGCATATTCGTCGGATGCTGGATCCGAATTGGGATCCAGCATCCACGGATTCGTTTCCAACCACGACGTTCAAACTAGGCCCATTCGTTCATTGATATACATATATAAAAATCAACCGAAAGCATAATAGATAGCATCGATACGAATAATTCCTGGCGTACATATTATAAATATTTAAAATATATCAATCTTGGGAGGCGAACCGAATTACTAGCATTCGCATCCGGTAATACTGCCGTCCGCTGTCCCACGAGGAAGCGAAAACCAGTCTGGAATCGGTTATATCACATTCTTTGTTTCTTGTCTGACCTCAAGAAAAGCTCAACTCAATGATGCATCCTAGCACACTCTCGCCGCGCACGAGAACAAATGAAATCCTATAAAATATTGCGAGCAGCAAGAATTATAAATGCGTGATGATTGGTGCGAGACAATCGTAACGTCTCAAATCAGCTCATTTCTAACAAAACTAGCACAACTGGTAATGTGATATTTCCCTTTGCGGATGAGAGTTGTATGCTTCGTGTCCATAAAAGGATTCCCTTTGGTTTTTTTGGCGTTTGAGTGGGCGCTCCTGTTTCTCCGTCATTTGTGAGAAAAGCAACGACTACATTAATTATTAGATAATAGAACAACTTAATAGATCCTAAATGTACACACTAGGAGTAAAATAAATCAAATCAAATCAAAATTACTGACTGAAGCGTGATTACGTGCTCAATCCGAGCAGGAAGAGTAAATTAAAATAAATCGAAAAGCAATCTTTTCGTTCCGTTTCGAGAAATAGATATATAAGTTTGTCCCTAACTAGAAAATATCAATCTATCTACCTACAGCTAATTAACTCATTTCGTTACCTAATCGAATTTCTTAATTGATTACTCGTATGAAAACGAAAATTTGTCGCATTGTCTTATAAATCTAATGAACGACACCCTGTAACGTTAAGTATGGCCATGGGCGCCCCAGGTCGAACCTCCATCATTTCCCATCTCCTCATCTACTACATAATAAACCTAATAAGGCAATTTGCAAATTTGTTTTCTCTTTTGTTGTGAATTTTGGTCGTTTTTTGGTTTGCTTGATTCAACTCGATGCTCACCCATTTGCAAAAGTGTGGCGGGGTGTGTCGGTGGATGGTGGTGTACTTAGTCCAAATGAACCCGGTTTTACCCGGGTGTGTTTCGCACACGCACGCACACGGAATTCCGACGCGACAATGAAACAAATCCTGCGTTATATGGCACGCTGGTATAAATCATAAAGTTAATATCAAGTAATGAAAGAAAAGATATATACCAGACCACTCGAATAGAATATCTTCGCACGAGGCGGCTCTGTCTGTGAGTGTGCTGCACATGACAACAAGATTCGGCACGCGCACTGCCATCCTAACTGTTAGACCACCTTGTAGAACTCCAACGACGGCGCCCATCTCAGCGGCGGTGGCGCGTGCGGGGCGTCGGGCTAGTAGGTGGCGAGCACGTTTCCATTCGCCGTCGGCACGCTGGGCACGGCATGCGCGTTCGCCGGATGCATCAACGCCTGCTGCAGAATGGTGCCGCTCGCCACCGACGTCGTCGGCTGCGTGTGTAGACTACTGCTGCCACCGCCGCCGCTCGTCGACACGGCGCTGGGCGGCTGAATTTGAATCTCGACGATCGGCGCCGCGTTCGCCACCTCGTGGTGGTGCTTGCGCAGGTGGCGCAGCATGTTGCCCTTCTCGACGAACGTGCGCCCGCAGTCGGGGCACGTGTGCGGGCGGTCGCCGTTATGAGAGCGCCGATGCGACACCAGGTGGCCCTTGCACATGAAGTCCTTGTCACAGAGGTCGCAGCGGAACGGACGCTCCGCCTGCGCGCCCTTGTTGTGCGAGCGCTGGTGGAAGAGTAGGTTGCCCTTAAGCGGGAACGACTTGCCGCACTCGGCGCAGCTAAACGGCCGCTCGCCGGTGTGCGAGCGCATGTGGTTGATGAGGTGCTCCTTGCGCGTGAACGGCTTGCTGCACACGTTGCAGCAGTGCGGCGTCTCGCCGGTATGCTGCCGCAGGTGGTTGGTGAGGTGCTCCTTGCGCGTGAACGTCTTCTGGCAGAACTCGCAGCGGTGCGGCGATTCGCCGGTGTGGATGCGCACATGGTTGGTGAGGTGCTCCTTGCGCGTGAACGACTTGGAGCAGAAGTGGCAGCGATGCGGCGACTCGCCGGTGTGCTGGCGCACGTGGTTCGTGAGGTGCTCCTTGCGCGTGAAGCTCTTCGTGCAGTACGTGCACTTGTGCGGCGACTCGCCGGTGTGCTGGCGCACGTGGTTGACGAGGTGGTCCTTGCGCGTGAACGCCTTCGGGCAGTAGCTGCAGCGGAAAGGCGTCTCGCCGGTGTGCTGGCGCACGTGGTTGATGAGGTGCTCCTTGCGCGTGAACGACTTGCTGCAGTAGCCGCAGCGGTGTGGCGACTCGCCGGTGTGCTGGCGCACGTGGTTGAGCAGGTGCTCCTTGCGTGTGAACGTCTTCGAGCAGAAGTCGCAGCGGTGCGGCGTCTCGCCCGTATGCCACATGATGTGGTTCGTGAAGTGCTCCTTGCGCGTGAACGACTTGCCGCAGATCTCGCAGCGGAAGGGCGTGTCGTTGGTGTGCGAGCGCATGTGGTTGGCGAGGTGCTCCTTGCGCGTGTACTTCTTGCCGCAGATCGTGCACTGGTGCGGCGTCTCACCCGTGTGCCACATCACGTGGTTCATGAAGTGCTCCTTGCGCGTGAAGCTCTTCTTGCAGATGTCGCAGCGGTGCGGCGTCTCGCCGGTGTGCTTGCGCACGTGGTTCACCATGTGCTCCTTGCGCGTGAACGTCTTCGCGCAGTACTGGCAGCGGTAGGGTGTTTCGCCGGTGTGGCAGCGCGTGTGGTTCTCGAGGTGCTCCTTGCGCGCGAACGACTTGCCGCACACGGTGCAATTGTACGGCTTGTCGGTGGAGTGCCGCTTCATGTGGCGCTCCAGCGAGGCGGCGTTGGCGAACACGTGAAAGCATACGCTGCACGTGAACATGCTGCCGCCGAGGTGGCACTTGCCATGGCGGCTCAGCTCGGCGGCGTTCGGGAACGCCTTGCCGCACACCTGGCACGTGAACGGCTTGCGCTCGGTGTGGTAGCGGCGATGCACAATCAGTTGGTAGCGAAATTGGAACATTTTGCCGCAGATATCGCAGACATGCGTGCCTGGACAGGTCAAACATTCGTGTTTTTCTCCACAATCTCTCACAATCTTTGAACTACTTATGATAATAATAATAATAATAATAACAGGTTCTACCCTCGGATTCGGATTTCTTGACCATATTTGATTACATGCATAAGCGCATTGACTCACGCGTGCATTAGTGTAAACATTTGTGATTTATTAATTGATATCAGGCATTAATACATGCAATAACAACGAACACGATCGCTTGATGATAATTGAGTGAATCGTTGGGAACTGATATGCGAAATCAAATAATAATCAAATAAAAAGTGATTTACCATGCTCACCGGCAATAATCGTCGGCGAATGCTCCGAATTAATGCCGCTGGTGGATGCCTCCGCGTCGCCGTCGAGCTTCGCCACGGCGGCGATATTGTTGACAACGCTGCCCTGCAACGTGACCGCCTGCTGGTTGGACTGAACGAGCGCCCCGGCGCCCTGCTCTGGCTGCATCTTGCCGAACACCTCGTGGTAGGCGAGCAGCTGGTTGAAGTCATCCACGTTCACCTTGAACATGTTCTGCACCATCTCGACGCCGATCGTTTTGGCGAGATCCTGGTCGGGCAGGCCGGTAGAGATCTTCACGATGCTGCCGTCGGCGGTGCGCACGTCCATCAGGTTCGGCTTGATATCCTGCAGGCCAAACTGCGCCGAAAGAAACTTTTGCGCGCTCTGCAGCGCCTTCTCGTCTTTGATCTCAACGTGATGCTGTTGCTGCTGCTGCAGCGACTGCTCATCGGCAGCCTGCTGCTGCGCTTGTTGCTGCTGATCGCTGGACTCCATGCGCACCACGTTGTCGAGCACCTGCTGCACCTGCAGCTGTTGCAAATGCTGCACGGACATCGGCTGCGCGCTTAGTTGGCCGCCGTCGGCGTGCAGTTGCGCCTGCGCCAAATGGCTGGCGAGCTCCTTGTGGTCCTTATTGTCGTCGATCACCGATACCATATTGTCTTGCACTTGCACTTGCACCATGTTGCCCTGCTGGGCCTGGACGTGAGCGTTGTGCTGCTGCTGTTGCTGCTGGAGCGCGTTCGACTGGTGGCTGTTCAGCTGCGCGTTGGACGCGTCCAGATGCATCGTTGACGTTGGCACGGAGAGGTTCGCATTGTGCGAGAGCAGAATGTCCGGCTGGATGAGGCTGCCGTGCTGGCCGACACCCGCCTCCTACACGCGCACCCAATCAATGAACATTATTAGCAGGAAATCATCACCTGGCTGGCAAGAGAAGCATGTGCAACATACCTGCGCTAGCTTCTGGTTGTCAGCGCGTGCGGTCGCACCGGGCAAGCCGTAGACGGACACCTGCGGTATGGGGCCGGGCAAAAGGTTGGTAAGCACCCAGTATTTGGCGACTGAGCTCAACGCCACGGCGTTCAAAGCCGTCGTGTTCACGCGCAGATCAGTGACGGCCGTCGTCGTGCTGGTCTGCGAACGCGTCGCACCCTGCAAGCACAACACACAACACGATGCGGGTGATGCGATTCAAAGCCAACTGCTGCTGCCATCGTCTGCACGTACATCATTGTTTCCATTGTTCGCATGTGCAGGAAGCGCCTGCGATCCCTCCGCGTTCATGTTCGGTGGCGGCGGTAGGCTACACCGCGGTGGAGATGCGCCGGATCGTCATCGTCGGCGCTCCGTTGCGACGGCGGCGGTGGCCTCTCCTCGTTGCTGTTTTATTTTCGCGCACGCACGTTGCCGCGAAGGGCGGCGGAGGAGAGAGCACCGGGGAGAGCACGCCTTCAGCGGTGGAGACGCCGCGGGACGCGAAGGGAAGCCATTACAACGACGGGTCCGCACGCGCGCGCGCGCGCGTTCCAACATACACGACTCACGCGTCCACTCGGCTGCACTGGCGCACACGACGTCGACGCCGGCGTCGAAGAGTTGTCGCGCGCGCGCGCTTACCACACGGGCACAGCACGCACAAAATGCGGGGGAACGCGGCACAACGCTTCGGCGAGCTGTATTTCGTGGACGAGACGAACGGGGAGGAGAGCCGCACAGGACGCGCGGGGTGGCACGAACGCACAACATAAACAAACTAAGATGGCCGGAGCGGGGTCGCCGCTGCGACGTTGCCGCTACCAATCGCCGGTGTGAACGTTTGAAATGGTTGCATCGCGATCGCAAATCGCGCACGCAATTTATTTGCCGGGCACCAGCATCATTTGTGATTGAATTTGTCCCTAAAACTTGCGTGATTTGTTGCTTTGCAAAGAATGAGCGTGGATTTGGGAGGCGATCGCGCTACACAGGAGCGGGCGCGTGCGCATACGCCGCGCACGCGATTTAGGCGCGAATATTCAAATTCAAACTGTTTTAATCCGCGCTAAATATCGCGCATAAATAAATACTATTCTTACTCATATCATATCATCGACCACTTCCTCCACGATTTCATCGTCATCGTCCCCTTTCTCCAAGTTCTTGCTCATGTTCGGCACTAGCGCGGTGACAGGAATGTTGAGACCTTTTGCAAGCGCATCGAGCACCTCTTTGCTCACGTAGTACGTGATGGGCGTCTGTGTGGTGGATGCGAGAATCTGCCGCAGTTCGAGGAAGAACTGCTTGGCGTCCGTGAAGCTTTCGTGCTTGATCGCCATCTGGATCATCAGCGCGTAGACATCGCCGCGGCGCACGGTAGCTTCCTCAGCAGCGAGCAACTGCTTGCTTTGCGCGAGGCCTGTCTGGTAGTCGCCGCGCTCAAACACGCGTTTCACGTCGACAAACCGCTTGACGGCGGAGAGCTGCGCCTGCACCAGCTCGCCGGCGCGCCGTTCCGCCGGCGCCTTGGCGAGCGCACGTTGCGCCTCCGCCAGCGCGCCGTACGCCTTCTCGTAGTTCTGGAACTCGTCGATCTCGACGTGCGCGCACGCCACGTAGAAGTTGGCGAGCAGCTCGGGTGCCTTGCCCTTCGCGTAGAACGCGATGATGTTCTTGAGCACCTCCGGCTGGTTCTGCCAGTCCAGCGACTGCAGGTAGTTGGCGGCCATGATATAGATCTCGCGCTGGCGCGACACGCCCGCGAAGAAGACGATCTTCTCCGTGTCGCCCGACTTGAGCAGCGCCTTCATGGCGCGCACCTTATCGCCCGCCTGCGTGAACTTCTTCGTTGCGAGGTGGTAGTTGCCCTGCGCGGCGAGCGTCTCGCCGAGGCTCTCCAGCACGGCAACGCGCTGCGCGTCACCGATCTCATCCTTTTCGGGCGTCAACCGCTCGGCGAGCGCCTCGTTTAGCTGCACGTTGCGCGCGACGCACACGTCGATCGCCTCCGCGTACCGCTTACCGATGGCGAGCAGGTCAACGGCGCGATCGTACTGCTCGTTGGTGACGAAGTAGTCGGCGCACTTGCGGATCAGCGCCGGATCGGAGTCGGCGTCCAGCTCGCCGGCGATCTGCTGCAGCGTGTCGAACTGGCGCGTGCGGAACGCGAGGTCAAGCGCCTTGTGCAGCATGCCGGCGCGATGGTAGAGGATGACGGCGCGATCGAGCGCGCGCGCCTCCTCGAAGTAGCGCGCGCACTCGAGCTTATCGCGTGTGCCCGCCGCGGCGCCCACGTTCCACAGCTCCTCGTCGAGGCGGTGCTCCTTACAGAGGCGCACCGCATTGCTGTAGGCGTTGGCGCGCGTGAAGAACGCGACGGCCGCCTCCACGTTGCCACCGGTTTCGTAGTGGCGCGCCATGTGGTAGAAAGCGGCCTTGTCGCTGCCGCCGCGTGCCAGCTCGGCGGCACGCGCCTCCTCGCCGAGGAAGCAAAGCACGCGCACCTGCGAGTACACGTCGTTTGCCTTCGCGTACGTCTGCAGCGCGCCGTTCATGTCACCCTGGGATTCAGTGTACTGTCCGGACCACTTCAACAATTCCCTATTCCCATTCCACATAATAAGTACATGCGTAATGAGAAATCAGAGAAAAAACTTACGGATCAGTCACCTTCGACATGTACTGGTGCAGGAGTTCCGGATGGTCCATCAGCATGCGGGGTACATCATAGCGATGCGTGTTGGCTTTTTCATAGCGCGCGATAGCGTCCTTCAGCCGGCCGTCCTGCTCCAGGGTACGCGCCCAAGCGTGCTCCGTATTGCGCAAATGGATGCGGTCCTTCGTCTGCGCCACCTGCAGGGCCGCTTCCATCTTGTTGCGCTGCCTGTACAGCCGATTGAGGAGGTCGTGGCGATCGCAATCGACGTACAACTGCTCCGCCTCGTCCAGCATGCCCAACTGCACGGCGAGCACGGCGAGTTTCGCCTCCAACGGCAGCGTCTCATCGGCAACGGCCAATCGTAGCGCGCGCGCCGCACGTGCATTCCCCATGTGACCCAAACACACGCCGGCGACGTCGAGCCGTCGCGTTTTCACGCACATCCGCGCAAGGCTAGCCCACACACCGGTGCTCTGCACCAGCTTAATCGCCTTGAACGCCTCATCCATGTTGCCGAGCGCGAGGTTGTAGCTAAAGTCAAGGACGGCGTCCTTGGTAGCCTTGTTGCAGCTCTCCAGGCCGGTGAAATCGTTCATCAGTTCGCGATGCACGGCAAGCTTCTGCAGCACGGCCACGTACGGTGTGGCAATGCCCAAAAGGCGCGCTTCCGCATCGGTGGCGCGCACATCCTGCAAACTGATGCCGCGATCTGGCGAGTAGAACATCGTCACCAGCACTTGGTCCTCAAGCTCGAGCGGCTTGGCCGCCGCCTTGCGCGCCTTCTTGGTGCGCTCGAGCAGCGCTTTGTCGCGCTTTGACGTGGCGATCTTGTTCGCATTGCAACAGAGCAGCCGCGAATCGTCAACGTCCCAGCAGACGTTCATAATGATGCGATTCGTGCAGATGCGCTCGAAATTACTCCCGCGCCTTTCATCGCCCATATCATCGCCGTTCACCTCCTCCGCCTCGTCGACGCCGCTGCGTTGAAAGTCGTAGTGCGCCAGACTGTCATCGTCGATGTTCCACACGTAGAGCTTCCCATCCGGCACCAGGTTGGCGGCGGCAAGCGTAACCGCCACGCGGTTGCCAGCGCGATTGCACTTCGCCTGAATGATCTCCCCGAAATCTGCGACCATATCATACATTGACTTGACGGGCGTCAACAACCGCGGCTCGCGTTCGCTGAGATCGTAGAGCTTCAGACAGCCGTCCATCGTAAAGACCGTTAAATTGTGGCCGAGAATATCGACACCGATCGGCTCGCCCTCACTGGAGACAACTGGAATGGTCGCCAGCACGGCGCCGCTCGCGCTCCGAATTGACACACCGCTCATAAACATCGCCACCACGTCCTTGTCGTGCAGCAGGATCTTCTCATTGTCGCACGCAAAGTTACCCAGCTCGATGGCGGTCATCGCCGTCTTGCGCGCCAGCGAGTACACCGCCACCGTGCGGCCGTCGGTCACCGCCAGGTAGTCGTCGTTGATCGCCAGCTCGCTCACCTGCAGGTCGCACTTGACGATCGCGCGCCCGTCGGGCGTCTCGATGAGGATCTCGCTGGCGGCGCGCTGCGTCGCCCACACACGCTCCGTGAAGCACGCCGCCAGCAGCTGCTCCTTCATAATATAGACGCGCGTCACGCAGTTGACGCTCAGCAGCGGCTGCCGCTGCTGCACCGTGCCCCAGTGCAGCTGCTTGACGGTGCCCGTCACGCCGCTGATGTTCTGCAGCTCCCACGCGTCCTCCGGCTCCTTGCCGCGCTTGCCCCCCGGCCGGCGCACCCAGAAGTAGATGCGACCACCATTCGTGCCCGCGCAGATCGTCTGGTTGAGCTTGCAGTACGCGAGGCACGTGAACATCTCGTTCAGCTGCCGGCTGAGCTCCTCGCTTGGATTGCCGTAGTGCTTCAGCGCCGTCGGCAGCACGTAGTTGTCGTTGCTGTCGATGTCCCACACGCGCACGGTGAGCTCGCCGGTGAGGATCGCCAGCGAGCTGCCGCCGCACCACGCCATACCCTGGGCGGCCGAGGCGCGCACGTTCGCCGCACGCCCGCTCATCTTCACCTTCACCAGCTCGGCGAGATGGCCCTGGAAATCAACGCGAAAGTGGCCAATGGTGAGGCCCTCCATCATCACAACGATCGAATCCGCATGCGGATGGTAGAGGATGTACGCGAGCGGATTGCCCTCCGTGTTGAGCACCTCGGCGCACGCGCCACCCTGGTTCACGTAGTAGATGACGCCGCTCTGCGTGCCCACGTAGAAGCACGTGTTGTCGGCGCCGTCCGGCACGCGGAACTTGCGCGCCGTCGTCTTCGGCCGCCAGCTGCTGAACATGTCGAGCGCGCGCTCATCGCCGGCGACGGCGGCGCGCGCCAACCCCTCCACGTCAATGTCGGCGCTGGTGCGCACGGTGAGGCGGAAGGTGACGTGCGTGAGCGTGTCCTTGAGGTCGTGGTGGAAGGCGATGGCGGCGTCGCCGCGCGCATCCACCTTCCAGCCGACGAGCGCGCCGCTCGTGTCGCACGACACCAGCCGCCCGCCCTTCTCGCTGAACTGGAGGATGGTGATGGGGCCCTTGTGCGGGCCGACGACGAGCTGGAACTCCTTGCCGCCGGTCCACACGCGCAGCTCGCCATTCTCCCAGCCGCTGGCGAGCACATGGCGCTCGGGGTGCCAGGTGAGTGCGGTCACCTGCGAGACGCTGTGGTACGGAAAGACGACGTCGCGTAGTGGTTCACCCTGCAAACCAGCGTGAAGGGGTTGTGTTGGGGGGCGGTCAACGGGCGCTTATCATTACTTACGAGATCGTCGAAGATGGTCACGAAGCCGCCGCGTTCTTGCGAGTAGCTGGCGACGGCCAGCAGCGGGGAGGTTGCGTGCCAGGTCTCATCGGTGGTGATGGTGCCGCTTTCCGCAAAATTCACCGGATTCTCGAAGTACAGCGTCATTTTTGCAGCACTTTGCAAACGTTTTGTTTTGACCGGCGTCGCGTCATGATTACCACGGCAACCGGACGCAAACAAAACATATCATATACGTCATATACTAATGCATACTGATGCATACTAATGCGCACGGCGAACAGGTGGATTGCGTACTTAAGTAGGCGCAATGGGCGCAACTGGGCGCAACCATAAGTGGGAGAAGGATGCACGAAGTGCACCAATCATGCTGCGCGTGCGCACAACGCTTAAGTAACAATGGCGGGCGCGGGACAGCGCGCTAACGCTCGTATATAAAATGTAGTTTTATTAAAGAATAATTTATAATACAATATATTCTATCATCCAAATGAAACAATGAATTAATGCTATTAGTGTTTAATAAAGAATTGTAAGAAAGATAGATATAGAATGACGCGACCTGCTTGTTTTACCTGCACAATGCGGTAGCATCTCCTAATCGAATAAACGCCGGACGTTCGTACGCGAAATAGGTGAGTAATGATCGTTTTGCGACCTCCCCGGGATACACAATTTCATCGGATCGCGATGGAAAAACGGGACACGGGAGTCGTCGTGAGCTGAAAGAGGGCTAAAGGAGATAAAAACATGCGTCGCGTGTTACCAATACTAGTCGTCATCGTCCTCCTCGTCGTCGTTGTCGTGGTGGCCGGCGCCGGCAGTGTATCAGTTCTCCTGCTTATTGCGACGTTGGAGCGCGGCGGCAAGGTCTTGCTGGAGCATCTGCTGGTGCCGCGCGTCGTTCAGCGGCTGCACCGAGCGCAGGCTGTTGACGATGTCCTTCGTCTTGCTGAAGTAGATCTCGTTCAGCGTGTTGCGTATCTGATTCTCCATGTTCTCGACCATCTTGCCGATGTTGGCGATGTGCGGATTGCTCTCGTTCACCGTGCAGTCCTGCTCCACCTGCCGCGTGAGGCTGCCGCCGAGGTTCATCGTGCCGGAGCTCTGCTTGTTCGTCTGCAGCCACAGCATCACCGTGCTGGTCATCTTGTAGTGCGACATGCGGCCGGACGTCTTCTCTGTCACCTCGACGACGTGGATCGAGTCCCAGCAGCCCTTGATCTTCTTGCTGCCGTCGCCCGTCTTCTTGATGAGAATGACGCCGGCGAAGCCGTAGTCGAGGTCCCAGAAGTACACCGACGACACGCCGCCCTCGAAGTACATCTCGCGGTAGAGGTCGAACGCCTGGTTGGCGTCGATTTCCAGCTTGCGCAGCCGCTCGGATGGCAGCGAGCCGTCGTCCAGGGGCGGGTCGTACGTGTTCGACCATGGCGATCTGCGTCGAATTGGTGGGTTGGTGGTAGTCGCGCTAGCAAGCCGATACTCACCGATATGAATCGCCGTCGCGATTGTAATCGCAGAGCAGGTAGTCCTGCTTCGTCACCTTGTCCTTGACGATCTTCAGCGGCTGGTCGACGGAGGAGAGCAGATCGTCGCAGAGGCCGGGCGCGAGGTCGATGAGATCCACCAGGTTCTTCTCGATCTCCTGCGGCGGCAGGCGACGCATCAAATCGAGCGCGCAATCAAATTGCTGGTCCACCTACAACACGCGCACACCACCCACAGCCGAGATTAGATCATATCGCGGCACCAGGTCCGGCCGACGTCGGCGGCGGCCAGCGAACAAATATGCATGCAGCGGGTTGTTGGGTGTGACGGAAAACACACACTCAACAAGCGGCCGCCACCGTCGCCACAACCGCCTCCGCCGCCAGCCCCGCTGCCCTTGTGTTTTTGCCAGGCGCGGCTAACGGACAAACGAACGAACGCACTCACCATCTTATCGCGGGGCGACTGTTTATTGTTTCACTCCGGTGCCGACCTATACGTTGATGGTGATGCACGCTGCTCGTCTTGCAGGCTCGGTGTCCGGTTGACGAGCGCCGAGGAGCAAGGCAGCATATATACACAATCGGCGCGGAAATTCGACACGCACACAGCACGCGAAATCGCTTGGCGGCGGCGGCCACTTGTGTGGTGTCGTCGGGGGCAGTGCGAAGCTGGCGCAACGCGAAAGCAGAAACTTGCGCTGACGGCGATATGAGACTATGAGAGTTGATGAGAGCAATGAGAGTGGCAGCCGCCGTGTGCGTACGTTCGGTTATCGCTGTGTGAGCGAGCGCCAGGTTAGGTCGTCGGCTCGGCTCACTCCACTCGCTCCTTCCCCTTCCGCACCACAGATTGCACTCTTTCCACCCAAAAGGCGTAATCGATGGATGATATCATGCTGCGCATGCCGCTGTCGCCGCCATCGCCACCGCCGTTATCAATATTATTGAATTCATCACACAATGTTTAACAGTGCGCAAATGGGCGAACGCACACGCCATCACATGAATACTGCACACAACGCACACAACTGACTCATCGCATAGTTTGTTAAACATCCAACATGGCCACCTTCCGGCGCATAATCAACCCCTACGTTTTAAAACCGGGAAATAAACTAGTACTTTATTAGTCGAGACGTGGACGTGATGGATCACACGGTATGGGCTTCCCTCTCGCCAAACCAACCCCATTCACGCCCAAAAATCAGTGTAAATTGGTGTAGGGTGTAGAATGCCAAAAAATAAATTAAAATTCAACAATCGCGCACACACGCGCGATTATGGCCGATGCTCTAAACATAGCAAAGACATGGGGGATGAAGACAACCCTCCTACACTACCACGGCACGCCGCCGTAGCGAATCGTGCAGTTCGGGTAGGTATTGCGCCAGCGCTCCACATCGCACGGCTCCAGCTTGTGGCACTTGGTGAGGTCGAGGAAGGTGAGGCACTGCAGCTTGCGTAGCGCGTACTCGACGGTCTCCTTGGGCACCAGCCGCACCTCGGTGAGCACGAGCAGCGTGAGCCGCGGGCAGTTGTTGATGATGACGTCCAGCTCACCGCTGCCGAGGCCCCACCAGTTGGTGAGCAGCAGTTCGCGCAAGTCGCAATTGAAGGCGAGCGGCTCGAGGCACCAGTTGTCGACGCCGCCGGTGCGACCCAGGTCGAGCGTGCGCAGCTGGGTGCAGCGGCGGAGCGCCGCCACGCCGTGCGCACTCACCCGCTTCACGCACCACAGGCTCAGCGAGCGCAGCTCGGGGTGCGTGTCAGCGAGGTACGCGAGGATGCCGTCGACGCCGCGCAACTGACGGCAGTGGTCTGCAAGACAATGGTGAGGCAACTCGCCTTTCGCTTTGTTTGGAAGCAGGTTTACCTAGTGCGAGACGTTTGAGGCCCGGATTGGCGGTGATCACGCCGAGCAGGCTGTCGTCGTCGATGCGCGTGGACGCCACGTTGAGCACCTCGAGCTTGCGCAGGTGGGCGAGCGGGGCGAAGCAGGATGCCGGACGCACGCGGCCCAGATGGAGGTGGCGCAGCTGCGCGCACTTGGCGATTGACTCGACGCACTCGTCGGTGATGACGTGCGTGTGGTCCAGCGAGAGGTAGGTGAGCGTTTCGGCGCTGCGCCCGATAAACCTATCGAACGGTTGAAGGGAACGGTTGGGGTGGATGGGGAAAAGGTGGTCGAGGTGGAAAAAAGGGTGCGCGGGGGCGCTGCGTACTCAACCGCCCGATTGACCTCCATGATGAGTGCGGGCATCGAGAACCACTCCATCACCAGCTTGTTCATCAACGTGGCGCGCTCCGCAAGGAAGGTGAACGCCTGCGTGTTGGTCACCGGCCAGTGCGCATGCAGATTCACCTGGCGATACAAGCGGCCGTCCTTGGAGACGTCGTTGAGGCGCTCGCTCAAACCGGCGCATTGCATGATTTCGCGTAGCGGGAGGTATTGGAAAATGGTGTAGATGGTTTCGTACTGTAAAATTCAGATCGGGTGAGACGCCCGTATGCACAACGCGCGCCCCCCAATGCATACCGGTAATTGCTCGACGCGCTCGATTAAATCACGTGGGGGTGGAGAGTTCTCCATATCGCGCGGTGGTATAATATCGGTAAAGCTGGATAAGATTATTAAATGCTTAAATATAAAGATAGAGGGGATCTGGAGTAAAAAGGAATAAGAAATGATCAAACAGGAGTGAAGCTTGATTTAGTTTGAATAAATTGACCGTTATATTTATCCGTCCAGGGTCGCCTAGATACATGGGACAAAAAAAAGTTTTCGCATTTCCACTGGAAACCATCAGTGCAAAAACAAATGGCGCCTTATTGCATTTGATGACCGCCCCCACACCGCCACTCCCGTTGCAACACGCACGCGTCGGGGACTCGGGGCGCGTCCCGCGCGAAAATGGGGTGAAGGGTACGGAATTGGGGCGGCGACATTGACCCACTTCATCGGCGGCGGCGGCGGCGCGCGTGAGCACATTTCCGCGTCTGGCCGACTGCCCTTCCTCCTGCTTCCTCCCTTCCACAGCCAGGCAGCCGCCGCCGCCGACACATATCCACGTCGCAGTCGCTGCGCGCCCATCGGGTGGACCGGTCGACTCTGCTCTCCACAATCCCTTCACGCTGCGCCTGCTGCTACGAAACACCATGGTCAGATCATCCCCCCAGCTAGAGCATTAGTAAGTGTACCGCATCAACAAGTAGCATTAGCATACAAGCGTAAATACACGAATATACCTAATGCATGTTAAGCGATCCAACAACAAGATAGTAGGAAGTAGTGGATGACGGAAGACTAGTACACGCAATTTTTAATTACATATGTACTGTATTAATTAATGCACCCGTTGACGAAGATGGGCGGGATGGGCGGCAATCAGCGCAAGGGCTTCAAGGTCACGGACGCGGAGCGCAAGGTGCGCGTGGGCATTGCGGTCGAGAGCATCGACGAGCTGCGCGCGAAGACGATCAGCAAGTTTAAGCTCGCCGAGACGCACACCGCCGCCGCCGACATCTGCTTCCAGACGCGCGACGGCCGTCCGATACGCAGCGACGCCGAGTTCGGCGCGCTGCCCGCGCAGACGCTGCTCATCTGGTTGCGGCGCGGCGAGCGCGCCGAGACTGACGCCGAGATCCTCTACCGCACCATACGCGAGGTGAACTTCGACTTTCTGCGCACCGGCGAGGCGGTGCACGAGTTCTTCACGGAGCAGATGAAGAACAAGGTGTACGGCTTGGCCAAGGTGCTCAAGGAGCTGGACGACGACAAGGCGAAGGCGAGCACCAAGGAGGCGGATCCGGACTGGTTCCAAGGTGAGTGCCTTGCACCCAAGAGCTAAACATATCGGCGCATAAAGCCAACAACGTTCGCACACCTCTACTCCCAACCCGCAGGTGTCGAGAGCCGCGCAAAGACCAAAGAAGAATATATGTTTAGGCGCGCCCAGGACCGAATAAAGCGCTACTACTACGCGACCAAGGACGAGCTGCGCGCGAACCGGCGGCTCGCCGACGGCCGCGTGCACGAGGTGTGCGAGCGGCTGGCGGCGGCGCTCAAGGACGCCGCGCACTTCGGCCGTTACTTCGATCGGCGGTGCGCACCGGCGGCGGGCGGCGGCGGCGCGCTATGCGACGCCACCGGCCGCTTTCAGTGTCAAGGCCGCTGGGATTGCGGCGATTGCGGTGTAGGCGCGCGCCACGCGATCAATCCGTACCGCAGCTATGAGGAGCGCATAATCTTCCAGACGTGGAATCTGGACCATCGCGTCGAGCGATCACGCGCTATCCTGCCGGCGATTGCGCACGCCATCGAGCACTGCGACGATGATGAACCGAACGCGAAACGCGCGCGTCGCAGTAATGGCGGGCGGAAACGGGCATCGCGCGTCGACTGCGACCGCATCTTCGACGATCTCTTCACGACAAAGAACCTCAAGCTGGTGCACATCGTGTGCCATGACAAGGCCGCGCACATCGCGCCCGATCTCATGCGCTACGTAATCGAGTAAGTGTAAGTACTTTGTCTCTCTGATTTTCGTTAGATTTAAGAACTTCGGCGTAAGCGAAGGGAAGAGAACCCATGGGTAGAAATGACTTAAATTAATGCATTCGACTATGTACTACTAACTAGTACGTAAGTAACTTAATGCGCCGAGCGCAGGGCGGTATGAAATCCTAATCAGTATACAGGGTTTCCCAAACTAGGTAATATGTACTTGTATGTATGTTTTGCGTGCAAATGGTATGTGTGTATACTAAATACCTAACAGGTCCACTCACATAACTTTGTGAATGAGGGGCGAATTATTTTCTTAAACAATCTTGTAAATTCTCCTGAAAAAACAAAACATGCTTGTCAATAACATTGTGATGAAACAAGTGTTCGTAGCAAAAGCGCATTTCGCGGCAATACTGGTCGCGAAATCGTCGTGTTTAGTAGGCATTGGAGTTTACCGTGTTTGGGCAAGTTCTGAACCTCCCCGGGGACATGGCTTGCTGTAAATAAATGTATGAAAATTATACGTAATTAATATTCATCTAGTGAAAATAGTGTACCCCGTGTACTGTCGGTGCAATTTATCGAGATAGGTTTGACAGGTTAGTGCCTTTCACTTTTACTGTGCGAACGAGAGAGAACGGGTATCGTTTTCTCCCGTTTGCACCTACGCGCTTGTATT
>JARJDR010005376.1:0-11400 GCA_030264135.1 Myllaena sp. GC000078 | reverse complement strand
TTACTTATTTGACAGTCAATTCGTATCATGAAATCCGATTTTATTTAGCAGTCGATTAAATTTGACAGCCGAATAACTAATCATCGGTTAACGTGACGTTTATGAAATCGGGCCTAAATATATTACTTGTTGACATTTTAAATTATAAGAAGCCAGGAAATACTTGTTAGACTTTTATTAGAAAGTGTAATTAATATATTTGTGATTTTTTATGTCGAAATTTAATAAATTTCATCAAAAATACATGAACCTGTTGATGCAAAATCAGTTGTGAAAACAATCAGCGGTTCCTGCATTGACTGTACGTTGCGACCGACAGCTAGCTAATATTTATTAATTTCAAACGGTAGGAAGCACTAATCATATTTCTCACGCGCTGCTCCTTAATCGCTATTAATTGCACTATCTTTATGTCACGATTGGCGGTCGCAACCTGACGAATGGTGTTTGTGTATGGTTGTCTCCTTCCTCCTAATTTACACGAACCGCAATTCGCGTTTCTGCAATCACCCTGAGTACGTCTATGTGTGTGGAGCATGTAAGTGCAAAACAAGATTGTCGTTTTTTCGATAATGGAATGTTAGCCACAAATAAATTTAAACTTGTTCATCCAACGAATGCAACAAAATGCAATAAAATCCTGGTCATTTTAACTTCGTTTATAACAAAATGCTATAAGGTAGAATGAAAACCGGCACCAAAATTTAAAATGAACAACACAAAAATAAAATCGCAAATACATTTTTAATAATCATCAAATAAAAGTTAAAATAAAATATCGATAAAATAAGCGCTAGGAATCACAAGTGAAGATATAAAATGAATAAATAACAATTAAAACATGTAAGCAAATCGGTCTAACAAATCGATTTGCCGGAATACAATAAAAATTGTGGTGCAAAATAAAATCGAAAATAAGAACGCATCGAAAATGACGCGCTTTGCTTTTTCCGAAGAATTTGTAAAACAAAAACGATTAGTAATTTTTACGTGTTCGATATTAATGTTGACTCTTCATTTGGTAGTGTAATGTGTAATGCATATCTAATGTGTAATTGTTAGTGTTAATTCTATTTTGATTCGTGACTCTTTTAAGAGCTGGGTTTGTTTGGTGTGGGTGAATGGATCCCAAGCGCATTGAACAGTTTCGTTTTGAGGCCCGCCGTCTTTTCGCCGTCGAGCGCTCGGGCCGGATTGCTCTGCCACACAAAAACGAGGAAGTTTTTCCGTCAACGACACAGGCAGACAAAAAACAAGTATGATGGTGTCGGATAGACAAGAACAATTTTACATTTTGTCCAAATTAAGTTCACTTCAATCGCTTCGAAGTGATCGAAATGTACTCATTCACAAAATAAAATAATCAAATTAACGAATATCAGTGTCGGATAGTACGGTGCTTGTAGGCAAAATGATAAAACTAATGAAGCGAAACCAACCAAAATAGTGTCCAACATAAACACTAAGAATCGAACGAAATAGATTCAATCAATTGATCAATATGACTGGACTAGAGTTGATAAATGCTTTGCCTATCGAGATCAAAAATGAAATCACTGAAATCGACTCGTTCGCTTTGCAACGCCATTCAAGGGTAGAGAAGAGCTCGGGCGGACAACACTTACCTCGTCCGTGTCGAACGACATGTCCAAGGATTCTCGCGAGCCGCGCCGCGACGTCCGCTCCTTCGTCGAGCCTGGCTTCCGTCCCGACCCGATGAATGCCGCCATTCGCGACTGTTTCACAATATCCAGCGCCTGTGAAAAATATATTTATCGCAAAACGCCAACAAACTCACACACACGCACCGGATGTGACTACCAAATCGTATAGCGTTATCATATTGTGCGACGAAAATTAGTTGTGCATTCCGTGTGATTGTGAAATGTTACGTGTCCGGAGTGAGTGTGTATCGGTTAACTTACTTGTTGCACATGCTGCAGAGCGGAACAGAGCAGAGGCAGGCAGAGAGAGCGTTAGCGTTAAAATAGGAGCAAAACACAAAAACGCATTTGATCAACAAACCCAAATTCAACAAGAGAGCATGTCGATATAAATATTGTTAATGAATGAAATAAAGTTGAAAAGCTTTGGGCAATTATAGCATTTTGATTAGTGCGACGGCGAGTAAAGCTCCTTCAATACTTATTTTAGCGCATTTGTTTTTTAGATAATTAGGGGCAGCTCACCTCTTTCCTAGAGCGCAGCGCGCAGTCTTCGAGGGTCTCGGCCGCCTCGTACTTGCCCTGGCGGCGGTACAGCGCGCCAAGGTTCTTGAGCGTTGTCGTCACCGTGGGCGAGTCAACCTTCGCTGCCTTGTGCCAACCGCCGTACTCGCCGTATGGGGCGTTCTCGCGATTGCGCGCCTTATTCTCCTCGCGCTCCTCGGCCACCTGCCAAATAGGCTTGTTGTCACCTAGACGAACACACAGAGAGAAACAGACAGCAGCGATCAAACAAACACTCGAATTTACGAATTTGCACGCGCGCGTTGTATATCCAGCATATATCTCTTTACATAATACTTGTTATATACACATGGTCACAAAGGTTAACTAGAATACATAAAATGTGTGAGCGAGCCGCGAAGACTGAGAAATCATAATAGAAATAAAAATAAACACAAAATCAAATAGCAATTGCACATGCCCAATTAAGAACGATGCGTTTATTTTGAATTGCACACAGAACACAGCAGACAGATACCCTACATTGTGCTCTCGCTATATCACTTCAAAAAAAAAAAAACTCTAGATAAATCTATTGTTCAAAAAATAGCTCGTCAATATTATAATACAATTAACATGCAAAAACAATGTTTTAAAAAGGGAACTGTAATTATATACATATCAATTAAAATCCAATCCGTGAGACGACGATACATTTGTGTAAATAGATCATTATCAATAATAAATCTATCGAATTCATTAAGCTACTACCACTTTTAAGTTCAGGTACCACACCCTCATCAATAACCTCATATAAATATGAAATCAAAGTAGACATCCATTCACCATGCAACAAAAGATCGTAAGGGAAAGGAGAGAATACTGTTTGTCCGTAACTGGGCGAGCTCTATTTTTGTACATTGCGAGGTGGCGCGCGCGTGTGCGCCCGACCTGCCGCAGCAGCCGCCGGCGTTGGCGATGGTGGGATTGGAGATGGGGATGATGGCGTTCGTGGTGGAGGTGGGTGCTTACCGTCAATGGTTCCAAATTCGCGTTCGTGCGCCCGGTTCAGTATCTGCTTGTAGAGCACCTCCGCTTCGCGGTACTTGCTCTGCTTCAGGTAGCACGACGCCAGATTGTTTTTCGTCTTCGCCACGTTCGCGTCGTCCGGCCCCAATCGCTGTTCGTAGATCTCCAACGCGCGCTGATAGTACCTTTCCACTTCTTCGTATTTTCCCTAAATCGAGAATTCATACTTGATTTTAGCTCCAGTTCTTCATTGATTCGCAGAGTGATTTACCTGATTTTGACACAGCAACGCGAGATTATTCAACTGCTTGGCGACATCGGGATGCTCCCGACCCAACACCTTCTCCCGTATTTCGAGCGCACGCTTACAGAGTGGCTCCGCCTCCTTGTACTTGCCGCGTTTGCCATATAGCACGGCGAGATTGTTCAGCGTCGCGGCGACGGCCGGATGGTTTTCGCCAAGCGTCTTCTCGCGGATGGCGAGTGCGTCGTTGAGGAGATTCGCTGCCTCCTTGTACTTATTCTGATCGCGATAGACGAGCGCAAGAATGTTCAGCATGGTCGCCACATCGGGATGATCGTGACCGCTCGTCTTCTCGAGATCCTCCAGCGCCTGTTTGCACAGCGGCACGGCTACCTCGTAGCGGCCCTGCGACGCGTACTGTATCACCAGGTTGTGCAGGGTGCGCAGACGCGCCGGTATCTCGTAGCCGGCGTTCACCTGCTGCGCCAATTGACTGGGCGGCGTTGGCGACATGTCTGCAACCACGCGCGAATAAGGCGAGGGAATGGAGAATGGAATTGGAGGACATACTATTGCGCTCCTCGTTATCATCGTCGGGGAAGAGATCGACAACGGGATCATTCTTCTCGGTGCGCGACTGCTCCGATTGGTTGTCCTCGCTGGCGTCCTGATCGTATCGGCTCACGGAAGCCATGAACTCGAGGTGCCGCTTCTCCTCTTCGAGCTGCGCCACAGCCTGCTCGCTCGCTTGAAGCCGCTGCTGCGTCGACGCGAGCTCATCGCGCAGCCACGCATTCTCCTGGCAAAGCCGTCGCACCTGTGTGCGCAGCTTCTGCTTCTCCGCCTCGACCATTTGCAAGTGCGAGGCGAGCGCCATTATCACCTTTGAGAGAAAGTCGTGCGATTAGCGAATGTGTAAGTAAGGCTGCGAATGGAGCTGAAAGAGCATTTACTTGTGCTTCGCCGAGGCCCAACTCGATCATTTCGGCGCTCTGCTGAACGAGGCCAGCGCGCTCGTTGGCGATAGGATCAGGCGCCTCGTGCAGGCCGTGCAGGATGCCGGCATGCTCGGAGCGTAACGCCTCAAGACCCTGCGCCACGGTGCGCACCGCCTGGACGATCTCCTCTTGATTCATCGCTGTCATCTTGCCAAGACTCTCAATCTTCTTGCTACACATATTAATAATAGACCAATGGTATTAATCAGATATAGTTAATGACGTTAACGCAAAATTTGTATAGCTATTAAGTTGAAGTTGAATTTCTGACACCAAAGACGTGAATTTTTTAATCTCAATTCGACGAGTTAATCTTAATCTGATGGGCGCTTTCTAAGCTCTGCGCCCGTTAATTGCCAAGTGCTCAGTTTCAAATAACTGCTAGATGAGAAATTAACAGCCGCGCATGGGATTTTCATTTTCACATATTATATGGTGATTGTCGCAATAAAACCTGGCGACGCTTTGAAACTTACATCCTGTATGCGTTTATAGTTTTCGACATCTTGCAAAGCGACTGGGCGATTAAAAATCTGGAATTTTTCCTTTTACAAACTTTTCACTTTTCACTTGCGCGTGAAAGCCGTAGGTAGGTGCGTTAGAAATTTATACTTGATTGATTTATATTTGAATAATATATAGTTACGGTGGCGTTTGTATTCGTTTCGTTAATTAAATATGCGTTTGATGCGAATATATATGCGAATTGTAGCAAATAGCGTTTTCTTCGAATAGCGTTATTAAAAATATTAATATCACAAGCTTTTTGTTTATGAATTGTATAGAATTATATTATTTATTAATTTCAAATATATTTGTGTTGTGAAGCACGTGTGTGAATATGCAAGTGTGACACTTAAATTAAAGCCGTGTTAAATTGTTGCACGTCTGCGTGTTGCGTTATAAACGAATTTTATCCTTATCAATTTTATTAGCTCGATTATACGGTATATTGAAACGTGCGCACAACGCGAAGAAGATACGAAGAATACTAAATTCGTGTTTTCCTGTGGTAGTTTCAGTTATATTATTAGCGATTGTTGATTGAGGTTTGCTTGACTTGTTTATTCAAAACGTAGCGTTATGTTACTTATGTAGAAAAATATATATTATATTAATATAAGTTGAGACCCAACAATTAAGTTAAAGCAATTGAAAGCGATTAGTTTAGATTCAACTGTCAATTCGATTTTAATGCGAACACGCTGAATATTTTTATGACAAATCCAATATTCCCAAGCGATCGTCGATGCTGCAACACAGTGCTACTTGTTTTATGTCGTATTGTATAATCGTGGTCGATATCTCGACATCGGCGCCGTTCATTTAGTGCGGGGTGGTTATTACGCTGAGAAAATGCAGGGTATAAGCAGACCGGTCCGAAGCGAAATACGTGCACGATGGAAAAATCGATCCAACCGGATGTCAGGAGAAAAGCGACGTGATTTTCTTGTTAACACTTGCACTCTTGATTTTTATACCAAACGCACTAAGACCTTGTTTAAAGACTTTTGCAATAAATTTTAGTGTTTAAGATATAACACAAAACGCAGTCAAATTGCAAGGGCAATGATGCAGTTATACAGATCGAAATGCAATTATGCAGATGCACGCGCACGCAAATAACGCAAATGCACATGTAATATTCACTACTATTGATGGACGGTAAATGGTTTATAATTTCAAAATAATTGTTATTTAAACACGTCCATCGGCTCGGAAAGTATTGCGCCGATTGTTTTCAATACGGTGCATCGGATGTCGCGACGACGCCGTACTGACGCTGCGCGTTGCGGGACGACCGGCGAGTATTGATCCGCCGCGGAACAACGGAAAGTATGCACGACGTAATACCATATGCACCGCCTCACATATCACATCCCTTATTGCAATTGACGGGGTGTGGAGTTCGCGCTGTAAGGGTGTGGCGTGTGTGTTGGTGAAACGCCGCTGGCTCACTGAATGCTAACAATAAGCCAGAAAAACATTCGTATACGTATAGGAATAGGATGAGATCAGCGCATAAATGTGCGCCTATGAAAACGCGCATGCCGAAAACCGTGCTAGGTGGCGTCGCGTGTCGCAGGAAAATTACGTGAAAATAGTGGAAAAGTCGAGTGGTTCACGGGTAGCGGCGCAGGATGTCGCCGCCGTAGCTACACATGCGAGTATATTGCTTTCAAAAAAATTAACTTGGCAAAACAAGTTCGTATTACATACCCAGATTTATTGTAAAAGTTTAAGCGCTCATAGTAACATAGTAGCTAGTGTATAATAAATGAGATAAAAATTAGTTATTTACCAACCGCAACTCGCTAAAGATTATTCGTCCTCGGAAGTCTCGTGCACAATCTTTACCCACGGAAAACATACTAACACCCGCGAGGTTGGTGAATAACAATAGTACCCCTAGTAATCATAAAGAAGCGGATAAAACAAAAACTATTTCTGATAGCACCAACATCATAAGTCTGCTATTATAAATTTATTTACGCGTACACCCACACAACGTACCCCTGGTTAGGAACTTCTGACCTAGACAAAGTGATCCTACATAATCTAAAGATTGCCTTTAATTGTAAAAACAATACTTTCAAAAACCAGTAAATTTTATCAGATAAACCAAATTCCGTTGCAGTTCTGTGGTTGCAGTCGTAATACTGCAATAACCTACCATTTGGTTATTCTTACATATAAAGCACGCAATAATAAGCTACTGCCATTTAGGACTCGTTCGGTTGAATTTTATTGTCTTATTTTAACCGAATTAACATTGCCCATAATGCGTTTAACGACCTTCATTGTGGATAATAAAAAATATAAAGATAGGGACATAAAAAACGCTTTTTTTCTGCGAATGCAAAATCGGTTCTACCGAGCCCACTGCACTGTGACATTTTAATGAAGTATTAATTATTAAAACATCCAGCGCTATGACCACAACACACCGTCATTTTTTCTATAGGGCATGCCAATAAACGAAATGTCAAATGGCCATGAGAAGAGTTTATAGTCCATGACCATAGTGCCGACAATCAGACTGCTTTCAATAGGCTTTATAAAAATAGAATTTCGGTTATCGAGTAATGCGGTTACGGTGAATGAAAATCGACCAAACTCTAATAAGTACGAGAAATAATATTTCCTCGTTTATTATAATCTCATTAGAAAAGACCTGAGACGCACAGAAATAGAAATGATAGAAGCGCAACACGGATGTTTACTTATTACCTAATTCGTCTAACAGAAATGATCTAAATTTATTGTTTACGAGCACAGCCCAGTGGTAATTTAAAAATATTTCTATATAAAAATTATCATACATATTAGACAGAAACTATTATCGTTAATTGAAACGTTTGGTTTCATTCTCAAGCACTCAGTATATTACAATGAAAGTCAACGATTGCCTGTAATTTGCGCATCGCTTGCCAGCTACGCACTTCTGCACTAAATTCACTATCAACGTCCAACAACCAGCGGCGGGATTGTTGATCCCACCACAAAAGCGTTTCCTCTCGGCGAACTTTCCACGCCAGAATCTTTCTCTCACGCAATAATCGTACGCATGAATCGTCGCGGTAGGTAGTTATAGCATTTCTTTCCATCCGGACATATTCTAAGTGTGAACGTAAAAAACACTACGCATTGGCTGGCTGCGGATCACGCACAGGTAGCACGCTTATTTAAACAATAAAAAGGCGAACAAAACGAACGGAATATGGAAGGCATATCATGATGGAGATAGATACAGAGACTCCGCGTAGATATTTATTTCCTACTCAGTGCCGCGCTATTGCCACCGCCAACAGAGAGGAGGTACTCGCGAGCGCACACGCAAATTGCGACTATCCCACTGGCACAATAATAAATAATAAAAAAGAGCATTAACGAACTGCGAATGGAAGCGATGAGTCATCGGCGCGAGGCGCTCGCACTCACGCACTGCCTGCGAAATCAACGCGACACGCATTCTCTGACATTCCTTATCCTTATAGGATATTATTTTTAACATTTGTATGCCGTTCAATGTATAATATGGCACGTATTATGATTTCATATCATTGAATTGATACGAAGACTTTCCTGGCCACCATGTCCATATCGTGGCCTGCATGCAGATTAATTCCGATTAATAATCGTAAGAATAAGCTACCTAATTTAGCCTTATTATGACAGCTTATAGTGTTTTTAACATTTTACAACAAAACTTGCACGTCGCTAGCAAAAACTACCACTTACATAAGTTCTTAATTCAAAAATACAATTAAAATGAATGTTTTTTATTTAAAAAAATAAAAGTAAACCTCAATCTTTATACAAAACACATAAAATGTATGGTATAAAATCCTGGACGTGATATGATTACACCTCCAAACTTGAATATCCATATCAAATTAATGTGATACATAATCTATTTAAATTCAGGTCAGATCTGGTTTCAAGATAACCAAGAAACAACCTTGTATGTAATATAATAATAAAATTTAAAGCAAAAAATGTAAAACTAAAAACCGTGTTTCAACCACATCTGACTGCACAATTAGCTACATTCGAGTAATTTAAACAGTGAGATGTCTAACCATACGCATAACTAGTATTTGCAAACAAACTTTGGTTAAACCCGACTACAAATAACGAATCTAACTATTAAATAAATAACAACCTGTTCTATTACTTTCTACTGCCAATCCAAGTCTGCTAGGATTTTCTTCCTAATGTTTAAAACGCTTTGTAATCATTTGCGCTGCTAGTGTTAGGAGGTACTTCGTACGAGCACTGATTACGTTTGTGTTAGTGTAATAGTTGCTATACAAGAACAATTTCTCTTCAATTACAACAGACACGTTCTTTTTTCTTTCATTTTTTTAACGCTTGACGAGCCTTAGCGTTGCAATTGGAGCAAACCACTTTCCTTTATTTAAAGCTAGGCTTTGTACATTCATCTTGACCTGTCGTTATCTATTTAGCTATCTACTTCGAACTAGGAATACAAGTGCTCATGTAGCAATTAAAACCCTTGAAGATAGATTTTGGTAAATTCAGAAATGAAGCAATAAAGTAAACTTAGTAGATTAAAAATTATAGATTTGATCTATATAATTACTCAATTACTCCAGTGTCAAGCGAATGAAATTGCAACAAATTAAAAATTTAATTTACAATCTATCTGACCAGCGAGCAGCACGTAACTACCAGAGAGACAACCACTACTACCACTTCGAAATTTCTTTCTGCACGCAAGAATAATCTAACACCAAACCATCTCTTTCATCTCTACCACTCTGAGAGCCAATAAACATCCCTGTGCCCTTATCACTAACGCAACGTGAGTTTCCCCATGCGGCAAACTATTCAGATGAATCGGCGTGTAATCAATGATTACTTTCCGAGTCGGTGGCTGCTGCAGCCCACCTACGTTCAAGCCGACAACACAACCTACAACATTTCCAGCTAGCCATCGTCGACGGTGCTGTCTGTATTTACGCACGGCGACATTTGTTACGTTATAAATATCGAAATGAATTTGAAGCGAATTCAAATAGAAATGTACGTGTATGCACGCGATAATGAAGAAGCAAGCAGGCAAGCATGTGGGCGCCAACAAAAGGCCAAAACACTTACGTCTATGACAGATATACGTTCGGCGGCGATGCAGGATGAATTTTCAAAGTAATCCGCTAGCGTTGTAAACAATAGTCGCGATTTTCGCTCAGGCGCTCGAAACTATTTTGACATATTGCTATTCACTGCTGAGACGAATGGATGATGCATACCCGCACCAACAAGCACCAGGCCACACGAAGCGCGACTGCTGATGACTGACGGGGACCCCGGACTGGAACGCGCATACAATATGGCCGCCGCGCTGTCTGTCATTCACGTCGGTAACGCAGGGCGCTGCACTAATTCGAAATATACAACCGACATGAACCGACATCATTCCCAAGTACTATGCAACCTTACCCACACCTTAAAGTGTTTAAAAATCAGTATACATATACGTATATACATTGAATATGGAAAATTTATTGCAAATTGTCACTCGCCAAGTGATTTATAAAAATTTAATATCATTTCTCAAGCGATAAATGTTGCCGTATCAAATATTTCAACGTGTAGTAATTTGTTTGCAAAAATAAACGACAATAGATTGTGCCCAATGATATGCCAGCCTAAAAAAATTGTGGGGTTGCTGTAGTTCAAGCGCGCGCGTTAACAATATCGACGAATTCCGGCTTGAGCGAGGCGCCGCCAACGAGAAAGCCGTCGATATCAGGCTGGCTGGCGAGCTCCTTGGCATTGGCGGCCGTCACCGAGCCACCGTATTGGATCTGTATGCATTCGGAGACCTCCGGGTTGACATTCTTGCAAATCCACGTGCGCAACGCCTGGTGCACATCTTGCGCCTGCTGCGGCGTGGCGGTCTTACCGGTGCCAATCGCCCACACGGGTTCGTAGGCCAGAACCACACGCGACCTAAAAACAAACAATTTACAGAGATAACCGATATTGCTTCCGGTTATGGTGGTGGTATTGACCAGTCTTGAATTTTGCACGCAATCGCCTGCGTTTGCCGGAAGACCACCTCCTCGGTCTTGCCGGCTTCGCGCTCCTCCAGCTTCTCGCCAACGCACGCGATCACGTTGAGGTCGCAGTCGAGCGCATGTGCCACCTTCTCAGCGATCAGCTCGTCGCTCTCGCAGAACACATTTCGCCGCTCCGAATGGCCGAGGATCACCCAGTCGCAATTGATGTCTTTGATCATTGCCGGCGAGATTTCACCTATCACATAAACAATGTTAAACATTATTCTCCAAAAGTAATTAAATATAAAAGTATACAGGTGTATGCATATGAAACCGGTATTTTTTATTAAACAAAAACACATTTATTTCAAGAGAATGGTAACGAATATTTTATTCAAAGTAAGCGCCCTTGCTAGCTACACATTTTGACC
>JARJDR010005358.1:0-19538 GCA_030264135.1 Myllaena sp. GC000078 | reverse complement strand
ACATAAATACTTAAACATATTTTTAATTATGCTCTGTTGTTCATATATATGATAGTCATCGTTTCATTATAAATTCATAAACAACAACAAAAATATCTTCGGTGCGCATAAAGTAATTCCAAGACAAAACTGCATATTGATAATGCATAACCAATGAAGAGTAAAGCGAACGCTGCCTTCACGTGCTGCCATTGCAATACAGGCATTGTATCAACCAAATTTGACATATTTTTCAATTTCATTGCAAGTTGTGCTCCATTTAATTCAAGAAATACTGCCGTTTCCCAATAGTTTTTAAGTCCCGCTTCACGCACGCGATGGGCCAATTCGTTAAACATTGGCGTATAAATTGAGTGAAGTTGAAGCAGAAAAAATGTATTCCAGTTGAAAATGTCATCTTTCAAGAGTTGATATTTGTCGAGATTATCTTGTATATCAACCACAACAGAATAAAAGTTGTCTTCAAAAAGCAATGAAGTAATTATCAATAATCATTGAATATGTAATTAAAATGTACCTGTGCCGTATCTATATACTTCAAAGGCTTCTTTACCTTGATTATATAAAACGTCTAGATGAGGATCGTCCGTATATATCACTATATCGTAGATTTTTGCGTATAAGTCCTACAAATCAAGATGTACAAGAATACATTATTTGACTAAATTTTTCTTACAGTTTTATCCGTGGATAGCACATCAAAAATGTCATTGTTTGTTATTATATCGAGATCACTTTTAGCTAGATCTCCAATCGTATCAACTTTATTGGTGTAATAAGGTTTCACCATTGTACTTAACAATCGTGAATTAATCATGGTTGTAAACCAAATTGATAGAATCAATGTTAATGCCAACACGTAACGAATGCCACTATAAAATTTCGTATGAACCAACGGATGATTCCAAACCAAACCAAAAAATTGCAGTAGATGTACTCTTGATGCATGTTGACTGAATTCATGCACCGTACAGAGCAAAATGTAAAGTGAACTATATAATACTAAATATAGTATCCAAATATGCATATTAAAGATATATAAATAGCGTAACCATCCGTTCTGCAGCCTAATAACAACAGTAATGAAGCGGATAATAAATAACTCAAAAAATATAATTACTTTGGCAACGGGACGACTACAGTAACACTAAGTGAATCTGAAATTACCACATCAAAACTATAATTGCTCTCGATGATCCAATCATCGGCCAATCCTCCCCAGGATTGGCGATTCTCTAATTCGAGAATTGTGACAGTCGACGAATTCCAAATAACATAAGATACTGGAAGAGCTTTCTCATACTTATAATCCGGTCACATAATAAATACAACACCATAAGATTTGTTAATTTTATTGACTTTGCAGAACAAAGATTAAAGAAATTCGAAAAGCCTCGCAAATGCGAAATCAGAGATAGAACTTACTTGACTCAAAGGAAGAATTCCTTGATGCTCTTTGCAATTTCGTCTCAGCCACCTGTTGCGCTTAATCTCGAGGGTCTCGGCGGTAATACCCTTTTGTTGCTTTATCCTGTTGTAAACAGTTTCATTGCAAAATGAAGAAATCTTCTAGCTATATTTTAACCATGGTCGATCCTTCCTAAAATAAATGTCGTAGTTGCCGTCAATACCTTTCTTGGCTGACGCGTATTCACTCCGCTTTTCCGCGTTCTTAACCGATCCGGTCTGGTTTTCTTGTCATTTAACTGTGAACTTGTAACGTACATCATTTCAAAGAAAAAGAATATGTTTATCACCGTTTCTTCTCGCCAACATGGCGTTTTCAGCGGAACCACAGCGACTAGGTAGATATTATTAAAATTGTGATTTGGTGATTACGATATATAATACAGTTTTCATTCAACGTTTCAATCAAATATGTGTATCATATCAAAAAAGTAGATATGTATATAAATATAGTATTTTAATTTTCATAAATTACGTCTAAATATTGTCAAAAATATAAAATAGTTAGGCACCTTCAAATTTCTAAATAATATTCAAAAAAAATACGTTTAATTAAGTTTAAACAAGGCTGGACGCGCCCATTTGGCAACTAGGCGAATTCCCCTTCGAACTGCCGTACACTTTCGTGCTGTAGCCGGAATCATTATTTGTATCACGGTCAGTGGGATTCTCGAGCATACGCGATGTACTCTCGTACATCTTGCTGGAGTCCAGTAGGCGGGAAGCGCCCTCGTCGCCGATGGGATGCTTCTCGGCGTCGAGCAGTCGCAGCCGGGCGAAACGCGACGCGTCCATAAAGCGCGCATCCTCTTGAGGTTTGAATTGCTGAATTGTGACGGTCGGTTCCACGTAGTGCAGCTCCGGACTGTACACTGCGCTCCGCGTGCGCGGACTATCCAGCGGCACGTTCTCGTAGCTCGGCGTCACCATGTTGGTGTCGCCCATCGGGCCACGCACCTGCACCAGCCGCAGCGCTTCCTCGTCGTCGCTGCTCTCGCTCTTCGCATCGCTTTCGCCGCCCACGCCCACATCGCCGCCAATGGTGCGCGACGATGAATTTGCGTGCTGTAGTTTCGCGACGAGTTCCTTGACCGACTTGCGCAGACAGTACCCTTCCAACTTATCCATGCTCCTGAAACAAAGCCGACACCGTTAAATCGCCGCCAGTGCGAAGGTATGGAAAAGCAGCGCGTTACTTTGCTAACTGAATCTCCGGCAATTTTTGGTGGACTTCATCCAGCACTTCCAAACTTTTGCTGCGCGTCAAGGTGCCGATGTCGACCTCCTTCACGGCTGCCTGCGTACGCTCCGACCGCCGTCCACGCACGCCACGATTCAACTTCTGCTCCAGCCCGGTGACGCGCTGCCCCAACTTGACATGCGCCTTCTGCAAGTCCCTCTTTTCCTTCTCCAGCTTCGCCTCAAGGTGTCGAAATAGTGGCGCACAGTAACACGTGTACCCAACGCCGACAGGGCCCTTGCGGATGTTACCCGCCAGGTCCAGGTAGTACTGCTCGCCGCGTTTGAGTGGCTCCGGCGGCAGCGTATCCAAGCGCGGCGATGGAAATGCATCCGGATCCGGATAATAGTGGCAGCCGTATGGCGACCAATGGCTTTTGCTCATCGGACCGTCGACGACCGTCTGCGCTGACGGCTTGCCCGCCGCAGCACTCTTTGGCGTCACCTTCGTGCGCTTCTTCGCCTTGGTGCGCTTCTCGCCATCGGGCGCCGCCGTCTCGTCCAGGATCGCCAGTATCTCAGCGAGTCCTTTGCGCATGGCGATGTCGCGCGCCGTCTCGGCCTGCTTGTTGCGAATCGCCTGATCGCAGCCGGCCGCCAACAGGATGCGCGTCAGCTTGCGCCGGCCCATTGCGGCGGCAATATGCAGCGCCGTGTCGCCGTTCTTGTTCTGCTCGAAGACGCGGCATTGCGCCGAGATGAGGATGCGCGTGACGCCCGCGTGGCCGTAGCGCGCCGCCGTGTGCAGCGCCGTATCGCCGTAATTGTTATGCAGATCGGGGTCGCAGTCAGCCAGCAGCAGTTCGCGACACGCTTGATTGTGCCCATTCTGACAGCACAGGTGCAGCGCGGTGAAGCCGCCCGCGTTGCATTTCTTCAAGTCCGCCTTCGCGCCGGCGAGTATCTTGATGGTGCGACTGTAGCCTTTCCACGCCGCCTCGTGGATGGCGCTATTGCCGTGCTGTAATCAGTGAGAAAGCAATAAGCGAGGTTGTCAAGAGTGTCGTCAACGTGCCACATACCACACTATCCTGTCGGTCTACACACGCGCCTTTCGCCAGCAATAGACGAACGACCTCTTCGTGTCCGTCGGCAGCGGCTCTCTGGAGCGGTGTGCATCCAGCGCCGTCCGCACTGTCCACTTCGCGCGGAGCGGCGGCACCGAGCAGCAATCTGACGACGGCGGCGTGACCAGCACTACACGCCAGGTGAAGAGCGGATCGGCCTAATTCGTCGCGCGAAAACTTGAGGGAACGCGTGCCGCTCGCGCCGCCAATCAGACGTGCAACCGTTCGCGTATCGCCGCTGCTCGCTGCCGCCCGTAACGCCGCGCCGCCGCCGCTCATCCGCTGTCCTCCATCCTGTAACAGCAAACGGATCTATTCAATGGACTCGAATTCTACGCAGATGGAGAGATTTACGCAATGATTATAATAAATTCGCATTTTGCACACTGGACGTCGACCGAATTCGCGCAAAAAGCGTGTTCAAATGATGTTTAATTTCACACTGCAGCTATCTTCTATCTATTGCAAATTAACAATGAACATACCGCAACGGTTTGCGATTGTATATACACGCCATGACATTAATTTCCGGTTTAATGCATCATTAAAAGTTAAAATTACATAATCAGCCTAACACAAACAGTCGATAACTATCTGGCTGTACTTGATTAAATTTAAAACCGATTAGGAAAAGGCGCGTCCACTTATTTCATGATGTCATACGATTGTATTTTGCAACAAATTTCGATTGTATCGGTTGTTCCGTTGTTCGTAAAAATGTTTGTCCATCGGCAAATATAACAATTGTAGTAACATACATCAAATACTGTGGATATCGAAGTCATAGCGCAGATTGTAACGAAAGCTATTTGAACGTAATGCGTTACGCGCTGTGACCTACAACTACGTCCGCATTTTCGAGACACATGTTTGATCGGCACGAAACCCATCATCAGGCTGAAAGTAGATCGGCGCGAGCGCCGGCCACTTGCGCACAAAACAAGGTCAATGCAAAAGGCAGAGAAGAAGAGGTTTAGCAGACATCTCATTGGATCCGAATAAAAACAAACATCATCACAAAAACTCAACGATATACGGCGATTAGTAAGCGTAAGCATGCATGATTAACAAAGCAGTCTTAAAGCGACTGCGCAACTTTATTGTTTCTCATTTGGATAGAACGCTACAAAGATTCAGCAGAAAGCATCCACAATGCAACTGCGTTTAGCAAACGTCGATCAGGAGACTTTGATCATAAAGATGTCCCACGCAATTGATTTTAAAGAAGCTGACATTACGCAAATTGTTCGAAACATCGTTGAAGAACAGTACTCGATCGTTTTGAGTTTTGCGCAACTAAGCGTTTACATTTAGACAGTTGCTCAAAGACTCAAAGCAAAAGGGCGCTTAACTATACATTTATTGGCGACAATTCATTCGCTCGATATATGCAGGCCGTTTAACAACTCCGAATAGAATTTTTCATAGTGTTATTGAATATTTCGAAACAAAATTGTTGCTATGATATGAAACAAGAAGGCAGGCATGGTTAATACAATTGTCTTACTTACTTAGTTGCATTACGTAATAAAAAAAGTGAAATTGCTTAATAAACAACATGCATGAATAATAAGTACACAAGCAAAATGCAATAATGGCGAATGAGTGATAATTAGAAATACCTAATTACCAATACTTTAGGTGGTATAAGAATACTTGGAACGCTCAGTTTCGTCTTGTTAAAGCAATAGTTTTGCGGATGAAATAAAAATCATTGTGAAAATTATTCCGAAAATAATTGAATAATTATTATGATTTATGCACTAATCAATTGAAACTGTCATAACCGTCATTATTAGTATAGTACAGCGTGCATTATCATGGAGTGTGCAGCGAAGCATACACGTTTCTTTTTTCTAAAGACATTTCCGGAAGTCGAAAATGGACGCGTGAAGTCGCTGGAATTTGCTGCAGCCGTCGACAGCCTCGCCAAATTTCTGGGTATATCACTGAATTTATTATTTTATATGCTTCCACACGAGTGATTACTGATGATTTTGATTTGATCTAATCTAGAGAAAGCATTTGGACAAGCATTTACCGTTGTGGTAAAAGATTTCAATGCAGTCGCATATGTAAGTAAATTACAGCGAATTGCATAATAACTTTGATTTGAAAACCCAATCTTTTATTAGATAATTAATAAATTATGCCGGAAAGATTCGACTAAATACATGTATATAGAAGCTATACTCGAAACACAATTAAAAAAAGAGAAATTACGCAATTGCTTCATTTGGTTTGCCCGGTATTGTAAATATTCATTGATTGCATAGTTAATTTTACTAATATTTTTATTATATTTCAATTTATTGTGCACTTAGAGATTTGAGATTCGTGCAGAGATTTTTCCAAGCAATATTGCGACATCACAATGGCACTGAATTGCTAGCGACAATGTATGAATCCGCCTACAATCATGTATTGGCGCCGTTTCAAGGGTGGATTGGCTGCCAATTGTATCTCAACGTAAGTATCATTACAGCGAATTGATATGATAGTAAATTAAATTTCAATTAACATAGATATATACGTCAGAACTGCCGAAATGGGACACTTTTGTAAAATTCGTATTCTTTAATAATAAACATCGGCAACATGAACTGCTCTCCCAAGAACTATACGAATATTTGGTAAATCTGGGCCATTGCATGGCACACTTGCATGAGGTGTACTTGCAAAATTGCAAAGATATAGAGATATATGTTGATCCCTGTTTCTTAGAGAGGGCCAGCATTGACTAAAAGATCAAATAAAGCTAGTGTTTGTTGGTAATTGTCTAATATTTTTATAAGTACTCAATTTACTAGATGCGTGGGGATGAAAGAAAGCGCTACAGCGAAACAAAAAACGCATTACTGATCAGAGTTACTTCATCATCCTAATATTTTTCTAAAGAGTGTCCCAAAATTAACGCAAGATTTGAATTCACTAGAAAACACAGTTTGCAGTCTTTTGTTTGAATTTTTTATTGAATCATGAAGTAAATAAGATATTTATGAAATAACACAAAGGGCAAATAGGCTCCATGTTTTTGTATGCGCATGAGCATTGTTTGATCGAAAAATTTCATGAAATTTTGCAATAATCTAGCTGCATTTCGTTAATACAGCGTTGAATCTTTTCCTTTAATGAACGGGTAGTTGCGGGCTTGTTGACATAGTCTTGTGATTTCAAAAAAACCCGTAAAAGAAATTTCATTGTGGGATTAAAGGAAGAGATTCAACGTTGCAAACGCTTCAACGCAACGAAATTTCGAAAAATTAGTGCATTTGCGCAAAGCCATTGTGACCATTTGCCCGATGTATGGTCTCATACATAACCGTATCTCATTAACATTATGAATCAATAAAAAAATACGATAAAATTGGTAAAAACTGTGTTTTTGATCAATTCAAATGTTGTGTTACTTTTGGAACACCTTTTGTAAGAGATATCAAAGATATTAAATCTAATGAAGTGAATCATATTTGAACGTGTTATAGGTACGATATCAAAGTCCACGTCGATTTGAGTTTGGATTGCAATAGATTCTTTAAAACTTTCCTCATAACGCCTTAGTTTTTGGTCTTCTGTGGTAGAGACAGATCGACCTCAAGCTCGCGTAAGTCTATAATATTGTAGCCGCAAAACGTAGGCACTTGAACGGACGTTCAAGTGCAAAATCAGGTGTTTGTTGAGAATGGAGAATTAATTATAAAATCAGAGACATTGGCTCTGAGGAGAACTTCAATAATAGTTTTGCAATTGTAATAGGATTTGTGCACGTGTCGCACACAATTTTAATCTCTGCGATTTTAATTTCTCGATAAATCGATATCAACAAATTATCAAGTATACGAAATTAATGCTTTCATATAGTCCACCAAAAATGTAACTTTTAGTAAGCATTTGGCAATTCGAACGTACAAAACACTAAATATGAAAGCGTTACGCATAACGGTGGTTTATGAACGTGCACCAAGAGTAAGTGTATGTTATGTGTATTGGCGCGCTCGTGCATATTAAACGCAAAATTGCATTTTCGCTGCTTCGGCTTGCAAATATATTTGCAACATTTTTGTGTCAATAGGGCCGTATCTGAGGTTCTTTCACAGACTAGATTTCCTTCATTGCAAGTAGGTAAATATCAATAAACCTATTCAATAAAACGACGTAGTTAGTTAGATCACCAAAAAGGGCAATTATTTGTCTTATTTAACAAATTTTCAATATTATATTAAACAATTTAATACTCGTGTTGTAAATTAAATATACAAGTACATTCCACTCCTCCTACTTTGTCACGTTTGTGCCAGCTAATTTGCATATAAATATATTTTCGGCGTTTCCAGCGAAACTGCTCCGCGCCGAATTGTGTGAACACAAAAACGCGCGGGCTCGATCTGATTTGACATTAACATCATTTTCGAAGGAAGGAAAGTAGGTGGAATACACGCTGTTGTGCGCTGCAGTGTCACGTTGGAGGACGCAACATTCGCGCTTTTATAACAAAACACACATGTGCCCATATACCTACACGACATTTTCGGCTTGGCACGCGGTGAACGTTTTATCTCGTGCGCTCGCATATATCGGCGCATATAATTTTTATTGCTTTTGTTGTCTAAATTTAAATTCGTATAATAACTATGAAAACGCGTGTAGAGATAAATACCTAGGTACGTGCTCTCAAAGATTTCCTATGTTATACCAAACGAAGCAATACGATTCCGTTAGGATAATGATTTACTGCTCTCCGAAAAAAGGATATCCAAATTTCAAAGGTCATGTGCAATTTGGCGTGAATTGAAATTACACACAAGAGAATGAAATCTCAAATCTATGATTAACCAGAAAATTAAATAGTAACGTATAAGAACGTACCTCATTGCTACATATTTTCTATCGTTTCCAATCGAATTGTGGAGCCGTGCTGGGGCTGCGACTTCCTTCCGAATCGGCAACGTGAAATATATTCCACAGGTGTGCCCCGGGAGCAGGTTCGTCACCTCGGCGCGGCGGCGACACGCACGCACGCACGCACGCACCCACCGCACACGCACCGCACGCACCACTCCGGAATTCAAAACGGCCTATTATTCGTACGCTGGCCGACACGACCGACGACGTCGACGCGCGGAATCCGGACGCAGCACTCCGCGCACTCGACTTCGTCTTCGGCCGCCCGCGCCGCGCAGCACTTTTGATGATAGCCCTCCTCGCGAAGCGGACTCGATGCGTAGCGCTCGTCGTGCTTTTCCATACGGAATAGCCATGCGAAAGATGCTTCTCTGCCGCACCCGCCGCCACCGCCGCCGTCCGTCGCGAAGGTACACCTTCGCGATGGTGTTGGTGCACGTCCGCCGCAATGCGCTCGCGTGTCCGCAATGTTGCTATATTTATAAATTTTCTATTATGTGCAGCAAGCAAGCGTAATATCCTCGGCCGTTATTTCGATTTCACCACGCACGCCGTACGCGTATTATTTATAGAATTAACCGTCGCCGGACGTGGGGCACGCGGCGATTTGAAAACGTCACTTGCGCAGCACAGGCACCGGATTCGCTTAATGCGTTCGGAAATCGCACGATTCGAGCATATTTCCGCATCGACGACGACTGCAGGCGCGCGCGCGCGCGAGCGAACGCCAATCGTACTCAGCAGCCGCGGTGGCCACCATGACTTTGTACGCGCACGTAAAAAAAAAAACGTTCAGCGCACGCAGCGCCGCGGCGGGTGGAAGGAGGCAGAAGCAAGAAGAGCTTGTGAAAAGGTGATGCTTGCGCGGCAGCAAACAGGTATGCGCTGCCGCCCGTCCGTTGTGCGTCAAGCAGGTCGCGTGCGCGCGCGCATTCCAAACGCACAATCACAATTGAATGTTTATTCAATTCATTCAATAAGATCGTAAAACGCGCATTAATCAAACCACCCCCCTCCCCCGATCACACGAGCTAAAAGTATTTCGACCTGGGAACTTAATAACAAACCATATATTTTCTGGTAAAAAAATACAACAAAAGTATTCGGAATAAACGAATGTAAATTCCTTTATTAAGAAACGCGTCATTCCAAAATTCAGCATTTTCGCAATATACAACACGTAGGTTTCTATCGCGCCGACGGAATGCTAACCTGCCACACGCGAATGATGTTGTCGGAGTAGCCGGCGAAGAGGGTTTGGCCGTCGGTGGACCACGCCAGCGACAAGCACTGCGGCGGCTCGGCCTTGCTCGTCTGCGACACCACCTCCGGACGCAGCTCCTCCACCATCTCCTTGCTCTCCAGATCCCAGATCTTGATCGACGGACCGAAAGCGGCGCACAGCCAATACCTGCACAGATAGTAATGAGCAAAAAAACTCCACGCGAACACCAAATGTGCGTTTCGTACCGGTTCGGCGAGAAGCACAGCGCCGAGATGATATCGTTGTGATCGAGCGTGTGCAGATGCTTGCCGTCGTTCAGGTCCCACAGCATAGCCTTGCAATCTTTGCCGCCGCTGGCGCAGAGCGAACCGTCCGGGCTGACCGTCACAGTGTTCAAGTAGCCGGTGTGACCGGAGTGGTTGATCTTCAACCGGCAGTTCGTCAGGTTCCACACCTTCACCATGCGGTCCCAGCCCGCCGAGACGATGATCGGATTGGAGTGGTTCGGCGAGAAACGCACGCACGACACCCAATCGGAGTGGCCGTCATCCTGAATGGTGTACTTGCATTCGGCAAGCGTGTTCCACAACTTGATGGTCTTGTCACGCGAGCCGGAGACAATCTGGCGGTTATCCACCGAGAAGGCAACGCTCAGCACATCCTATAAAATCGGCTCAGTATGAGACTCTCTCATGACACATACAGGCTAGCACATATGAGCTGGACTGTTACAAATCAGACCCATATCCGCTAACCTCTCACTGATAAGTCAAGTGGTTAAAAGTTGTTATGCATCATATGAAATTACAAGTTTCAGATATTCACGTAAATTATTTTACTCACAATATGCTGGATAAATTTCTTCTAGCTGTTTTTAACGTAATAATTAGCGAATGTATAAGGAATTACTTGAAGTGTCAAACCTTGGTGTGATCTTCGAAACGACGTGTCGTCTTGCCGGCGGCCAAATCCCAGAGTCGCAGCGTCTTATCCCAGGAGCCAGACAGAGCATAGTTGCCATCGCTGGAGAGAACCACATCCGAGATGAAGTGGCTGTGACCGTATAGGCGCTTCGAGGGCACGCCGTATTGAGTCTCATCACGAGTCAGCTTCCACACGATCAACGTCTTATCTAAAAACAAGGAGAACGTGTCACAATCAAACCAAACCGCTTGGCAAGCTGCATCCGATCGGGACAGGCATAAATCGCACAAATAACACGCATGCATGAATATCCAATTTAAATATGTACAGCATACAACTCCATGATACTCTGGTTGAGCATTGCATCGCAAGATCGCAACGGATGTGCGTGGATAATGAAAATTTTCGGTGAATAATCCAAATTAGTCGCTTAACCTCAATGTGCATGTGGAAAGAGAAAATAGCAATACGTACCACGACTAGCCGATAAAATCGTATCCGGATACTTTGGGTTGGTGGCAATTTGCGTCACCCAACCGTTGTGCCCCAAAAGGGTGCCTCGCAATTGAAGAGTCTCGCTCATTTTGCACAAAATGTGAGCACACAATCGTCGCGACGTGTACGTCCTACACCGAAGAGCGTCAGTAAGCGAAAGAGAATGGTGGAGGCTGGTGCCGGCGCACGACACGAGGTTACGCTGCTGCTGCCACACGTCGCCGAATTCGCACGAAGGGCGGCTCGGTCGCATAGATGGCAGCAGCAACACAGTCTAGTCATACAAATGTACCGTGTGATCGCTAATAGTGATTCTGTTGTTTTGGACGAATCCGGCCATTTTTGCTGGGGTTGGCATGCCTGGTACGTTGGTAGTAAACCGTCACCGGTATCAAAGGCTGCTATGGACTTAATTAAGGAAGATTGAAGCCTGTAATCATTACGAAACAAAAGAAGCAAAGAGAAAAAGCTTCCTAACTTGATTCAAGAGCAGTGAGGGGCGCTAATTCAGTTGATTTGGAGGTGGCGAGCGCCTGTTATGGCAACGATCGGACACTTGTTTATTTGTGAGTGTCATGCTTCGATGTGATCGTCATATCGAATACCGCACCTGAACGGAACGCGCAATATTTCATTTTATACCATTTTATACCAATTTATACAACTTCTTCAATTTTACACTATGTCGTACTCCAGATTTGTGTATTCTTCAAGCGAGGAAGATGTCGATGATCCCGATGATCCCGATCTTTCCGTGATTACCCTATTTTCCTCGACTACGGCCTCGCTTCCGACCGAAGCAGTCACGGCTTCCCAGGCTTCCCAGGCTGTCGAGATAGTCGAAGTGGTGGAGACCGCCGAGGCTGTTGAGACAGCCGAAGCTGTTGAAACCGCCGAGCCTGTCGAGACTGGTGAGCCTGCCTCGACGCCTGAGGTGCCAAACGTTGCCGCTGACGCAGCGCCGAATGCAAATGAAGGTAAGCATTTTTCATAATTTTTCATCACGATAATATGATCTAAGAGATGATCATTTGCGGATAGCAATACCGATTGAAAAAGTGCCGGAGCGTGGATCTTGCGTGCGCAAACGTGACGCCCAAGGCGATAAAGTGAAAGTAAAGAAGCGTAAGATCGCGGAAACCGTTGTTGAGGAACAAGCAGCCATACGCAACGCAGACGAGGCGGTAGCCGAGAACAACACGGCTGCCGAGCGCCCAGTAGCAGAGTCTACTCCAGCTGCTCCAGCTGCTGAAGAAGCTCCAGCAGCTGATGAAGCTTCAGCTACTGATGAAATTCTAGCAGCTATTGAAGCTCCAGCTGTTAACGAACCTCCAGGTCCAAACGAAGGTGCGGCAAATGTCCAACCTGAAGATCCACACATATTATTGGAGCCACCAATTAGGGAATCTGGCGACAGCCTTTATTAGTGCACGCACTCAAGAAAATTGAACCAATATTTACCCCAAAAAATCAATTTTAGGCCAATATATGTATTTTTTATATCGTTACATTTCAAATGTGTTTCGGAAGGATTCAATCCACCCACAAACTTTTTTAATAATCTATTTGTCTACACAAGCCATTGAAAAATTTGTGAAAATAAAGACAGAAAAATGGCCAAAAGTTATACTATATTAGTTCATCAAAAATTATTTGCATTTATACAACCTAAGTAGACCTTTCAGCCCCTTCAGCCCACCCTACTGCCTGTATCTCCGAAACTATTGTTTCAATCCGACCGCGCTTAACGGTTAGCAAACGAGCACCTCTCATGCATTCTAACGAGTTATAACTTGTTTAATTATTCTTTCTATTATTATTATTATTTGTGTTCTTTGCTCGGCTTAAGAGACGATTCCTGCTTTATGAGCGCCCTAAAGTAATTGATGAAAACATATGTAGTTTTCAAGTGGTTTCCATAATTGCTTTGGGCACGCATTCAGTTATGCTCCATACAGTAAGCTCTTGCTCGCGTGCCAAGTAACTACCTCTCACTCTCACTCAATATTGGCGCGTGAGTGGAAATGTAAGAGAACGAACGCACTTTAGATTTTAGTGTCTCTTCAGCCGTGCACCTCAGTATACTAGGCTCCGGATTTTCTTTATATATAAACAATGTTCAAAAAGAATTTGTTTGCAATAACAACCGGTGAGACCGGGTTGAAGTGGATCGACTAGGCATCCAACCACATCCGCGGCATGCGGTGGCTGCAAAGTGAATCAACTCGGCAGACTCGGCAGACTCGGCACGCTCGGCGACGGACGGTATGAATTCATGAACTCTGGCCCGCCACCTCTGCTGCCACCACCGCCGCCGCCGTCGCCGCCGTGCACACGGTGCACACAGTGCCCGCGATTTGATTTGCGCCGCCACGAAAATGAATGTCATCCGCTCGCACACGCGCAAATACCTGCCTTCCATCGCGTCGATTTCTTCTCACTGCCCAACGCATTGTTTACTGCTCGCCGAGCATGCACGGTTGATCGCCCCCTCGAATGCAAACTGGAACCGATTGTACGTATTCACCAACTATTATCAAGCTCGATTTCGATTGCAATTATGTAATTGTTTCGTTTTCTTTCATAGCAAAGCTCCGAGGCGATTACTCGCAAACTCCTGTAACATGTCACTGCTGCAATCACTGCCAGGCAAAGCAGATCGATTCAATGGGGTGCTTGTTGATTCCAAGCAAGATGATTTGCCCACAGATGATAGTTTCTCACAATTATTACAAAGTATTGCATACATTATTGGCTCGCTTTTGCTGAGAGTGCAAATTGCATCTAAATGATATTTGCAGATTCATTGCAAGTATGGCTGAATGAGAAAAAAAGGGGTGTATGGTTCAAAGTGTATCTGGAACATTCACACTTGATTGCTACATTGGTGAAGGTAATAATTCCACCCAAGTTTGGTGCACATTAAACATTTGATCTATTGCCAGTCATTTACAGCATGGATTCATATATCATCATGCGCACCAGCAATATGCAATGCTGGTCAAATGGTTACCAACTGATGAGTCCAGCAATATTCCTGAATATGCTCACACACTTGTTGGAGTTGGTGCAGTGGTTGTCAATGATGCCAATGAAGTGCTTGTTGTATCAGAAAAACATTACACTAGGCCTCACTGGAAACTACCGGGTGGATATGTGGAACATGGTATGTAGCAATGTATGTAGCATTTATTTGGAATTTATTACGTGTCCATGCACTTAGGCGAGAACCTAGTCGACGCAGCAATACGTGAAGTTTATGAAGAGACCAATATCCACACGGAATTCCGCAGCGTATTAGCGTTCCGGCATGGCCACGGTGGGCAGTTCAACTGCTCTGATCTGTACGCGGTCATCAGCCTGAAGCCGTTATCGACGAACGTGATGAAATGCGATCGCGAAATTCAGGAGTGCAGGTGGATGCTGATCGACGAGTTTCTCAAGCATCCCAATATACATGAGTTGAATCGTTTCTTTGTGCAGAAGTACGTAGATAATAAGTTCGGCAATGTGGTGATTGATTGCAAGCACGGCATTCATCAGGTGCTGAATTACCCGTATGTGGTTTATCATGCTGATAAAGCTCCCATGAAATAAGTGCAAATTTGGGGTGATTAGCATTGTAAATTATTATTCATATTTTTTATTGATTGTATATTGACTTTTATAAAATGTTAAACTGTGAAACAGGGTATGTCTGCTTTCGGTTATAGTTATAATGCATTATTATTGGAAATTGTCATGCATGGTTGAAGTTAACAGCTTATGCTTGCTTATTTTCACTACAATTTCACTGGTAATCAATGAATTCTTGCAGTAAGGCGAGTTGCCTAAGATGGGCGCGATGGTATACACTTTATTTATTTTCCTCAGATCGCTTTCCATCATCGTTCTTTCTCATTTCCCCGTAAGCGCTTGTATTGAGTGCAAGTGAAATGGGGTGTCCGCTGAGAAATTGGGTGTTGTCTGTAGTTCAGCCAGCCGGTATATCAAACATTTCTTAGATTTTTTTGGATGTTGTGCGTGCGGTGCAGTTGGTGGTTGTGTGAAGACGACGAAATGTATTACATTAAATTTTCATTTTTGCTATAAAGTGGCTACTGCTTCGGAACTGGATAAATCACTAAGTTGCTGGTGTGGTTTAAAATGTGGGACACTATAGTGTGAAGGTGTGATGCACTATGTAAACAACAAGAACAACAGAAGACAGAAAGGGTATGTATATTCTTAATTATCAATATTATGTTTATAATTTGTGTTTTGTGTTCTAGGAATTGCAATATCAATTAGCTTGCAATGATCTTATTAAGGTGTCACATGTGCTTGAGCTTTTCGAAGGTTTTGTGATGCTGGATGTGTGATGGATTCGTTCATAATGGATTTATAAGATGACAACCTTATACATCTTGAAGATGACAATTAATATTTGTCGGGCTATAAATAGTCTGCAGAAGACTATCAATTGCTACATCATTCTGAGCATATGGATATTGATTATCATGGCTGGCATCTACAAATTTCTAGAACCTATCCAACCCTCACATGAAGTGATGCTAATGTCTGACCCTTCAGCAAAGCTACAACCTGATATCAAAACGAAGAAGATCTTCCAATTGTGCAATGAACTGGGCAATATTATCAGTGGTGAAGAAGGCATTTTGAAAAAGAAGGGATGGTATTTGAAGGGAATGTTCATACTGATAAGGCATGGTGATAGAGGCCCACTACAGCATATAAGAAACATATCATCAGTTGACTGTGGAACAACCGAACTGGACTTGCTGAATGCTTACAAGAATTATTTGCACAATTTAACAATGTCTGGCAAAGTGAGCACTTGGATAGGACCTGGTTCTTTTCATGGATTTCCCCTGCTTCCCAGTCATCCAAACCAGTGTCATTTGGGCCAGTTGACCATGCATGGTGTTGCACAATTGCTGAAAATGGGCAATGTACTCAGGCAGAGCTATACAGATGTTTGGTCAAAAATGAAAAATCTTGCTCAGCCAGATGTGTCTGTCTACAGTACGCGCTACCACCGGACGTTTCAAAGTGCATTGGCGTTTCTCTTTGGCATGATCTCCTCTGAGACTTTGGGGAAATTGACGTTCAGTGAGAGTCCATCAATGACATTCTGCTTCAAGGATTGTGGATGTTCAGTTACTGATAAATATGCGAGGGCTGTCGCGAAAACGGTTCGTGAGAATCTAAAGGCGCATCCGGCTATTAAAATGCTAGCGAAAGTCACCGGAAATGTGATATTTGCCGCAGATGCCGAGCAAGGACATTTTACGCAAGATCCGCAATCGGTGCGAGACGCGCTTCTAACATACATCTGCCATGATAGTAGTTTACCTTGTGAAAACCCAACCAACTGCATTCAGTGAGTGTTTTGAATTTGATTTTATATTTGGAATTGAATTGAATTTCTGTTTGCAGGCGTAAGAGCGTTCTTGGCATTTTCATGTATCATGATTGGATGATGAATGTGCTGTGGAAGGATCAAAATTATCGTCATCTAAATTTACTGCGCACCTACGGTCTGGTGAAACATATCGTCAATCAAATGCTGCACATGCTTTCAAATAATGGTCCACAATTGGTGCTCTATTCTGGCCACGATCATACCCTTCTGCAATTGGCATCAGTGTTTAGTCTCCACTATGATAATCTGCTGTGCAAATATGCGGGGCGACTCGTGTTCGAAGTATATAGCAACTCGGAAGAGAATCTCACTGCAAGTGGAGCGTACTTTCGTCTGTTATCGAATGGTCGCGATGTGACACGGCAGGTTTCGTTTTGCAAAACGATACTCACAGTGCAGCATCGTGTCAACGTTTGCAAGATCGAAGATATCGTTCGATTCTTGCATGAGGATTATTTCACTAGTTTCAATGTGACAAACTTTAAGGATGCTTGTTTCATGAAAACTATTTAAATATACATTTATGATAAATGTGGCTAAACAATGTTTTGTTTTATTTCGTCCAAAGTCATTCAATTCAATAAGTATTTCTGCGTGACAGGTCAACATTAATTGTTCTCTTTCGTTTGCTCTGATAAGTAAGAAAATCAATTCGATCCACTTCCGGCTGAGTAAATTATTAAAATATGTATATCAAGTTGACTACAACAATTGTTTATTGCTAAATAAATGAAGTGCATTAAATCTGAAATCGTTTCGAAGATAAAATATACTTTGAAATCACAGGAAGCTACGTACGAAATTAACAAATGGCAATTGAATGTTGTTACATTTATTGCACTCACTGAATTTGTGGTGTACACATCGCACGTGGCACTCACATGAATTGTGTGATTCGTAATTTACACTAATAACTATTTAATATGAATCGTCAACGTAACGCAGAAGCGTGTGCGAGTTCGGGTAACTTTCTCGTAACATCTGAACATTTGAGACACCAACCAGATGTGATTGGTAACGTGGAACTCCACGACGGCTACGGCTGCGCAACAAATCCTCCATTTCAGGTTGTCTCCACAAGCAGTGGTAATTGGGTGGTTTATCGGTTACAACCTGTAAGGGAGAATCTCAAGAACATTGCTTTTCTTGAGTCGCAACTGAAGTTACCATCGAAAACAGATGACACCGAGGAAGAAAGCAACAAAGAAATAAGGGATCTAATCGAAAACTACGCACGGATGCATATATGAATACGGAGAAATATGATGAAAATGCATTATATGAAAATGAAAACTGATATACGATTTCCATGCGACTCTTCTAAAGTCGAGCGGACAAAATGAATGTTTCTACTTTTATATCTATTGTTTAATTAACTTTGCAGTATCGTGCAGATTCTGCAGAAAGTGGCTTTAATAAAGTTTTATATAATTGAAAATTGCCTTGTTTCACTATGTATGTATTTAAGACTAGTCGCATGAAACTGTGGATTCTTATGAAGCATTTTAATGCCATCTTGCGCAAAAACCATAGAGACACGCGATGCGTAACTGTCCTGAAAGAATGTTCTTCAGACAACAAACAAATTATTTAACTGGAATTTTTTTATTTTTTATCCAAACATTTATACATAGACAAATTTGTGTTTTTAAGAATCATATACTTATAGACCCGAAATAGAGAACATATTTGACTTCCCAATAAGATTACTTATGGTATGAAAAGGTATTTATATAGGAGAAGGCTCCCCATAAAAAAGCTGACCGTTATAAACTGGAGCAGCAGGTTATCGTTGGCATAGAGATATTTAGAGCTATCTTTGAAAAACCCCTTATCAACGGCGGGGGCGGGAGCGACAGGCTTAGTAGTTCGCTTAGTAGTAGTTCGTCTCTGGTCACGCGTGGTCTGCGTGGGTTCTGCGTCGTGTTTCTGAGGAGCTGCCGGTATAAGTTCGATGGAAACTTGAATACGCTTATTGTACATTTTGGTCTGCGTTGTTTTATCGACTTTCGTTGGAATCACATAGTCGCTGCTAACTTGACGTATCAACTCGCACTGCACGTACTTGTTACGCTTGCCGTAGGCAGGTATAATGTTGTAGTCTTCCTCGACATCGCCTGTGTCCACCCTCCTGGGACAACGGATCCAATTAGGACGCTTTGCGTTATCGGGTGTATTATTGCCAGTATCGTCAATTATTTCATCATGTTTTAGCATTGCAGAGTTCGTCGCCATAGACGCCGGCGCCGTGACAAACGACGTACTCGTTTCCGGTTCCTGCTTGCTAACTGTTGTCGCGTTTTCGTTGCTCTTCACTGCTGCTTCAGCGTGAGTGGTTTCAGTAGCCGACGGGATGTTCGGAGCAGATCGTCGAATGGGAACGGATGGCGGTAAGACTTTCCTTATCGCGGAAACGACCGAGTCTGCGCTTGGATCAGAAGAGACGTCACTACGGCTACTTGTGCTATTACTTGACGGGTATTGTGCAGCATCGCTGGACAGCATACTTCTGGTCTTTTTCCAACGATTATCATGCTGCGTTGCGTTATCCTTCATGATGGCTTTCGGAATGTTTGGCGGATATAAAATTTTGAGTATTTTATTCGGATCTATAGTGACTAGTGAAGCAGCTGTCATACTGCTGCTGGTGCTGAGAGTTGATTGTGTTCCATTGTGAACTTTCGGGATGCTATTTAAGTATTCGCGTACTTTGGCGATTGGGTCCGGTTCACAGAACATTGATTCCACTGTCGGCATGTTGCTATTAGATTCAATGTTTGAATCTTCTTCGGAT
>JARJDR010005353.1:0-63810 GCA_030264135.1 Myllaena sp. GC000078 | reverse complement strand
TATCATTTTTGTATTGTATAGACACATGGTTCCATTGCTTCATTGAAAGAGGGCTTACATCAACCTAAATAATTTTATTATAACTATGAATCAATGGTAGCATTATAAATTTACCTTCTCTATTAGATCCGTGCATGGTCCATTTTTAGTATCTATTAAGCTTCTCGGTACTTTGCCAGAATCACAATATCTTATAATACTTGCTTTGTTATCCCATCCTCCCAAAATTATCCAATAACAATTTCCAATTGCATCATCAATTTGGTCACAAAGTAATATATGGCCATTTGCAGGTGCCAAAATTGATAAATTAATTGTAAATTTTTCAAAAAAGTTTATCCTGCCTAATGTAGTCAAGTCAAATTTTAGATCGCTTCCACTGGTAATTGTCACATTTGCATCTATTATAAATAAACGCATTTTGTTCCAGAATTAATATTTTATATTGCACACATCTTACATTCCCATGTAAAATCCAAATTGGGACCATACATTTCCTGAAATGACTGCATTTCGACCATGCGAGCATTACGTCTCTTTTTGAATGAAATTTTTGTGAATCCATTTTCCGCTACTACAATTATAAATATTACTATACTCATATTACATACCAGTAATTTTACATTACAATTATGTATATCTAAATACTCCTTTTCTATAGGTGTAATCCACGTAACGGCATTCTCATAACCATCACTTGCACACGTGGCACTAATATCGGTACTGGTCAAATTAGCAAATAATATTTGGAAACTTTGAATTTGTATTATGAACGCCAAAAGTAACGACAACGCACAAAATGTTTTCAATATTTCCGACATTTTATATACAATACATTTGATACAGTGGCAACTACAGTGTCTAGTTTTTTTATATATTTTTTGCGTATATATCTAATCGTATCATTTCAAATATTTACATCCATAATCTGGGTGTAGCGTGTACGTTTAAGATGGACTGTTATTAAATAAAAAATACTGTTATCTTTAAGGAAAAATACTAAATTTTGAGATTATAATGTTTAATGTTAACGCTTTCATATCGATCGATTAGTATGTGATTTATCGATTATAATGGCAGACAATTTATTCCAAATTTAGCAAGAAATTATGCATGGATATACAAACCTACGATTTAAGCACATCTATGCGCAACCAAATCACACAACACATTCATCCGCGACGCGACGAAAATAAATTGAAAAGACAAAAAGTTTGCAAGCGTACAAATGGCATTTTTAACTGTAATTTATTATGCACCCTTATCATCGCCGCAGACAATATAAATTTTCGGAAGGGCCAATATTGTATTCGCGACCCAGAAGATTTCTCTCATCGCGGTGCAACAGCGCGCAGGCGCACCCGCGCCACCAAAAAAGAAGAAAGCAAAGGACACACGCACACAGCATAGTCCTGGCGCAGCGGTTTTGCCTCCCGGAATAAAAGGAACGATGGCGATGCTATGGTGGAGTATCACTTTCATACAAACCATTCCCGCATTGTGCCTCTTTCTATCATCCTCACGCGCGTCCGTGCACCCGCCTGGGTGTGTTTGAATACATGCAATTGTGTGCGCACAGTGCGTATATGTCATATTTATTGCGCTCGGACACTGCTGCGCCTATTGTGCGCCGCTGGGCATAGGTAATAACACTTTTCCGCCGCCACATACACTCACATTCACAGACATTGCATTGGTTTGTCCCGCATAGGCTCTTTGTATATTTTATTGAACGGTCTCGTAGTGTGGAGGTGCCGGGCAACGCCATAAAGAAACGCCTCCGGCATAATAGAATCATATAGACCGATAATCTATGTGTAATTAAATTAAGAGCCTACAATGTACCATATTTCATAATACGAAAAACATATTCGATTTATTTAAAACGTGTTGAAACTAAAATAATTCACATGCACATAATAACAGTAAATATTATCATGCACCATAAGTAGAAACGTGATTTATACACGTTTAGGCCGACAATAATACACCCTCCGTAATATATTTCAGCTATTGTCGTACACAGTTGCTGCACCGATTCTATTACACAACTACCCGACCACCTTTGCGCTTCGTTTCGTTGTTTTTTTTTCTCTCTCCGCGTACCGTTTTATTTGCACGCATTAAACCATTTTTATGTCGGGTTGTATTCTTTCTTAAAAACAATGCAAATGCATAGAACAATACACGTGGTGTGATTTAGTTTGTTTTCACTTCAGCACGTGCAACGCGCGTTTCGCTTAGAACGCACACAAATATTTGGCGAACGACCGCACCAGCAGCGGCCGGCGCGGCGGCGTGTACATTATATGTAATAAAATATGAATTCATGAATATTTATCATTTCTGCATCGTTGGCCAGATGGCGAACCCGGCATGTGCGAAGTTAACTATCCCGCCATCAGCGCAGCGTGGCGACACTATTTGCAATAGTCACACTTTGAGGAAAATAGAGAAAAATATCCACAAATTGTGTATGTATACCTTTGTGATGTTTGACAAATTGCGTACATGAAATGTAGAAATTTAATAGCTGCCTAGATATTTCATGCTAATTCCGCAACGTCATTAATAAACGCCGCTGATTGATCTCAACACACGTGTGTTGAAGTGGCAATTCGTATTTAAATTCGAATCGGTTCGTTGGCCGTGGTGAGGAACATATTTTTCGTATGTTATTATGCAACGTCGGAATAAAATGCTCGTTTTATGACCGCTGAACTTGGTGGCAAATGAATTTGAATCTTGATATTTTTGATTCTTATTCATTGCGCATGGCACGGAACAAGTTAAATTTTACGGTTTTGCATTTGAAACGTGCGTCTCGTTTATTTGGCATGCACAGGAATAAAGTCTGTCCTTGGAATTCAATCGTTGATTTTTGCACAGCGCAAATTCACTAGTGCAAACATGAAAGAAACATTGGACAAATATTTGATTATGTAGTATTTGCTGATGATGATAGCGCATAAATGTACTCGTACATGGCCACTTTTTAGCAATATTATATATTACATAATTTTATTATATCGAAGTATATCGTAACTGTCATTTTAAAACGAGGCGCCGAATGCAAAGTTTCTTGAAATATAAGCGTTTTTTAAGTATCCCCATGATTTCTTTCAGCGCTCTCCTCCAAATCGAAGTGCGCCCCGCATGACGCGCCGTTCGTCCTACCATTCTTTGGCTCGACTCACAAATATTTGCATTTTCAATTCGATTTCATTCACTCAGCGGCGCGCAGCCAAATGACGACCGCGCGCGGAGCAGCACGCGTTTCGCCCTGTGTCTATTTACATAAAGTGCACAACCTAAAATAAACGTTATGCAACTTTGACGCGACTCGTCGCCAGCGCTCTGCCGCTGCCGGAATAATCTATTGAATCATAAACTCGTCGATAACGGTTGGAATTTGAATTTTCTTAATTTAATTGCGAGCGCGTTTCCACCGCACGCGCCGCATTTCAGCATTGTGCTCCAACATTAACCCCAGCGAGCGAATTCATTTTGCGCAAACAATTTTAATAAAAGTATTGGTGATTTATTATTCATCCTCCGCAAATTTTTATGAATTTCCATTCGTTACGCGACGCGTGCGTGTTGCGTGCGGCGCGCCGCATGAAAGGCAAATCGTTCCATTTGATGTCGCTTTAATGAAATAGAAACGATTGTTCTTTTGCGCCTCATCGCGCGTAAGCGACGCACATTTGCCGGGACGCTTATTGCGAATGTAATGAGACAAAGTAATAAGCACTTTTTGCGTGTCGGGGCGAGTGCGGCGGCGTGCGCGGACAAAAACCGAATCGCTCAAACTCGCTTTTCCGGACGAGCGGACGGACGGCATAAAAGGACGAACCACCGATGGGGCGCGCGCGGATGACATGCGCCGCGTACGTGCTGCATTCATCTCGTCCTCCGGTATATAACACGCGCGACGGAAGCGGTTATGTATGAATATTTAGCAAAGTGTGATGCATATACCTCGGCGTGCGTACTACAATATGTGCCGCAAATAAAAAGCATGAAAACATAACGCTCGCGCATTTATTCTCTAACGCGGATGGACAATAAATCCATCGTCCACCACCGCCGGCGCCGTGCCACTGCCATTGCTTCGTCCGTTTTTCCGATCTTCAATTCGCACAGATGGACATGTAATTTCCAGCCATGATTCGTTTCGTATAAAATATTCTACAATTTCTCTACAACATTTTATTGCGTTTCATAAAGTTGTTTTAGTAAATTGCATTTTGTTTACTTAAATAACAAGAAAAATACCAGTATTTTATAAACCTACAAGAATTATGATTAATCATGTTATAAAATATTGAGTCTGCGCTAACCGATGAGGAATTCGTAATATTCAACTTTTTTTTCAATAGTTGCAATGGTGCTCTTGTGTGAATAACCAGTCGTTCTTAATTAATGCGAGGACTTTGTAAAACACCTGCGGTTTGCGCTCGCTGTCGCGTTTCTTCACAACCAGCAGCAACAGCAGCCTACCAGCGGCGGCGTCGCCGTTGATTAATGTCTGCCCAATTGTATTGTGCTTTTGAAAACCGCGCGTCGCATCGCATCGTGTGCACACACCCCGGCTGCGATGACGACGCGGTTGCGGGGGCGGTGGTGGTGGCGGCGGTGTTGGTGGTGTATCAAACGCGCGCCGGCTAGATTGATGTCCCGCCGAGATTTCGCCCAACCCCCTCAACGCCTCTCCTACCCCTTTGAATCATTGTTCGCGGGCGCCCGTCACCCGTCTTTGCGCAACAAAACGCGCGGCGTTTCGCGAAGGACACGCGCGCGGCCGTAACGAATTCATTAAAAGTGCGCGCGCCTTTTGTTTGCCCATTCCGCCAAACGTAAATAAGAAACGACGCCGACGAAATATCAGGGCGCTAAATTATGGATTGTGCGCCAAAGTGCACTAATGCGTCTAATGCGTGGGCGTTGCAAACCACAAAAAAGCTATGTTGGAAAATGTAAATTCATAGCAAATTGAATTGCTTGAGATGATGCACTTTGGTCTTGTTTTTGCCGTCGAACATCACAAGAGGGGGTGTGTATCATATTTAACTTGCAAATCGAAAATATCTCGTCCTATCGCACCGGTTCTTAGTCTTCAAAAGCATGCCCACTGATTTTCACCCGTTTTTCGCATCGCTTGCCCATTAGTTACTTCCATTTCGCTTCGCGGGCGCCGTGCAGAAGGGTGTGTTTTTCGGCAACCGCAAAATCGGTGCGTTCCCCTTCCTTGCGCACCCGCAATCGATAATTTATTCATGTAAACATTGAAAATAAATTTCGCATTAATATTCTTTAAAGCGTGCGCCAGCGGCAATAGCAGTGGCCGGGCACGTTCGTCAATAAATAATTAATTAATGTTTTTATTCGCAGCGCTGGCGCCGGTGACGTGATGGACGGAAGGATGTACGAATTGCTCTCGGGGAGCAGAAAAACGTGAACAGAGGAGAGGACGTTTGCACCGGGAGAAAATTGGTTGCAAATATTGACACAGCCAAGTGAGGATGAGGAGAAGAAGGAAAGATGGTCCATCCTAGTGCGGCACACTATACCCGGCGTGCGTTTACTCTTTGTGCAAAAATCTGCAATGAAGTCAATTAAATCATCGCAGTCGTATCGGATTTAATTGCAAAGCATTGATGCATCCACCCAGGTGAATATCGAAAGGTGACAAAATGTTTTGAATAAGTTGAAAAATACGTTTGTTGCTCACGTGCGCGGTGTGGGAATAAATGAATAGATTAGAATGGGATGCGGCGGGCAGGAATTTATCATCGTTTTCGCGAGAGGAAACGCACCATCGTGCGTACGTGCGCGTGGGCGTGGGCGTTATTTCGTCTTTTCGCGGGTTTTATCGCAAAGTGTCAGGCCCACCGACGAGGACGACGGTATTCCTTCTAATATTATGTTGGATGCTTGTTTGCCATACTATTGCTTACAAAACGTTCGCCACGATCAAGGTGGTTGCTTCTTGGTATCGCACACCTTGCTTCAGATGTGAAGGCGGCAGGAGGCTAGGTATACATAGCTTGCACGTGCACTTCAATCCCCGAACGACGTTCATATATCAGCCGTTGGCGGCTGGCAAATGCGGTCGGATGCCTTCCAGGACAGTGTTTTATGACGCTTGTTTTCGATGATTTGTCAATGTATTCCATTTAAAATTCCTGCGTTTTCGTCGATCCATCTTTATGCTGCGCACGTGTTTGTAGGCGGTTGACTTTGCGCACATTTTTCACATATATTGTGCGTAATTCTGAAATTCAGATTTTACACGTGAAAAAAAAACTGGCTTTGAGAAGGAGCAGAAAAAGGAGAAGGAAGGAGGAGCACAACAACAAAACGTTGTTATGATTTTATAATTAATTTCTTAATGATATTTAGGGACTGATTACTCTATACATCACGAGGCCATAATGAAGCTGAGTGATTAATGATCGGGCGCAGCTTAAGCTCTTTTCGCGGGCGAGAGCCTACAGCTGTTGTTCAATTTGCGTATGGCGAATTTGCTTATGCGTCAGCTCTTAATCGCTGCCTTGCCTATTCAAATATTTTTATATTATTAATTATAACCGTATAAAAATAATAATAAATATACGATGCAAATTACTAGTAAAAAATGCGGTAAAAAACAACTTTGTCTATTTTTATTCTCATCACACATTTGCTGAGTGATTTGTTTATAGCGTAGATAAATTGTTTACCGTCTATGTTTATAATAAAATTTCGCGAATGTTTGAGAGACAAAAACTGGCAGCAAAACAAAAAAAAAAAGCGAGCGGCGTGACTTTGTATTTCGTGCCATTAAAATCGATACGGAATCTGTCTCAAATATTTGTCGTCATTGATATTGTTAATATTTGCCTTGCGTGTGTCTTCTCTAAAAGCCCAGCCAATTTCGCTACACGTCGTCTCTTAGCCTTGGTATTCCTTTGGGCAGACTAATCTTATTGACGAAGGCACACACATATACAAAAGACGCGTATCGACAAAGAATGATAAACTTATTGCGAGCTGCAACACCAAAAAAAAACACACCAAATGAAACTGGGTGATTTGTATTTTAGTTGCACGTGTAAAATGGAACTCATCGCAAAGCGCTTTAAATTCATTATCTATTCCTCGCTCGTCTTTTATTATATTAGGATTCTTGGCCGAAAAACAAGTTGCGTCGCGAACATGTCTGCTAGCAGTTTTTATAGATCAATCGAATCGTATAACCTTTACCGCATCGCGCCAGCAGAAGTAGTAAATTCACTTGCAGATTGCACGCGTGCTGAAAGTGCGCCGATATATATATATGGGCGCGCCGTAGAAATAAAATGTAATAAGGATTGCCGAATGAGAGTTAATTCAATCGGCCATAATTCACCGATAGCGCGGCGGCGAAATCGCGGTGCGCACCATTTACACTGAAATATCACTTCGACGCCAGCCGGCGAGTGCTAATCGATGAGAAATGAAGAAGGCCGCGTGCCCCGCAGGCGAATCAGGATACTAAGAAGGAGACGTTGTAATTACGTTTGGATCTCATTACAAATAAATCAATAATAGCGATATTAGTTTTCCGATTGCATACTCATAAATCAGATACCGGAAGAAATAATGATTTTGGTGCTATCCACATTTTTAGATACATAAATAATTTAAATATCAAACGTGAAAAAATTCTGCCACCATCGCTTTTTAGGCGCCGATCAACCCTCGACTATAATTTAAAAATTTCTGCACGCATCGTGCATTTTCCGGCCGGCCGCACTCGATAATACACACCTCTTTTCCTCCCTCGCGCTCGTATTTTCCGGGGCGACCATCGACCGTCGTAAATTAAATTGTTATTATTTATACAACGTGTGTGATGCGTGCGTGCGTCGATGACCGCGTGCGCGCTCGCGCGCCAACCCGCCTAAAACGAGCGATAAGCAATATCGAGAGCAAGCGACGGGCGCATGGGTCGTATTTTCATCCCTTACACGCATTCAAATTTCTATCTGCCGCTTTTTATTATTTCCTCCTCGCTTCTTGCCACCCCAAGAGTTATACGCGCGCGCGTTATAGTCCACTGAATTGCAAACGCATAATTTTTAAGATAAACAAACACGTTGCGAAGCAATTCATCCTTTCTGAATGGCGCGCGCGCGACGCAACGAATAAAATTGCAACACAATGGACGCGCATGACGCTTGGATGATTTAGCTAAACAAGTGGTAAGCGTAGATATATAGCTTTATACGTATGGGTACCAACCAAAAAAACGGAATGCAAGCGCCATAAATGGCACGATACGATTGTGTGTGTTGGCTTCATTACGACAGGACAAGTTCGAGGGTCAATTGTACGTGAAGAGGATAATTGTGCTACGCGAAACTTGTTTCAACTCGTAAATATTCCAATTTCATAAAGATTACAATAAGCGAAGGGAATATGCAATTCTTATTGGTTCATAACTTTTGCTTTTCAAACTATACTTGGCCGGCGCGCTTCTTCAATATTCACGAAGCAGACGCAAGTTTCGTTTAGAAAATTAATATAAAAATTTAATAATAAGCCCCTGCTGTATGCTATATGCTACAGCGGTACAGGTAATGAAAAATAATCAATCTTCTCCGAGCGAGAGCTTCGTCGTTGTCTGCAACTTATGAGCAGTTTGCGGCCGCGCCACGTGTGCACATGCAGAGCACACGGCATGTCAACTTTCGCCTCATAATCACGGGTGCAATGCTGGCGGCTGGCTTGGAAGAAATTCAAAGTTTGCGCACAATATGTCTACAAGCAATGTGCTTATGTTTATGCATATATCTACCCCCGTCAATGTCGGTGGGAGGTCGAAGGTCGAACGTTTTCATTGGAAAACACCGAAGGAACAGCGGGTGGTAAAACGACTGAATATTTGATTAGGTCAAAGCATCGAAGATGAGAAAATAAGTGCATATTGATACACATCGAGCACACAAGCTTCTCGCGATCAAGAACAACGAAGAAAGGGATGAAGCAGTTGCGGCTGAGTGGGAAAAATGATTCTCCATAAGGATACTGCGGTTTACTCCTATCGTTATCTTTCAAACTTACAAGGTTAAACTTTGTTATCCTTTTTATTAAAAGCTTGGATATGTTTTTATCGGTCGCTCAAACGCACATAAATATTGGCGGCTTGATTAAAAACCAATTAGTACAATTTGTATTGAAAATTAATTAAACATGAAAAACTGCTCCGAATGAAATGCAATCTGGGTAAATTTGTAGCGAATCCGCATTGTTTCTATCATTTGGATCGATTCGATTTCAATTTTGTAAGCGTGTCTAATCATGGAAACGTAATATAATAACGAATTGCGCATGTAAGATGGTAAACGATGCGGCGATAAAAAAACAAATTTACTATTACGACTGCGCCCCGGCATCCTTCCCTCAGCGCCTGTCATCGGCTCCGCTTCATTGATATTTATTTTTTCATCCACTTATTTTTTCATTTATCGCCGAGTGCGCTCCTCCTTCTCCTTCTTCGTTCTGCATTCTTGTGTCCAATTTCCGACCAATTCCATTTATTTCCATTATGCGTCCATCGATAATTTCAATTTCACCTAATTTTCTATTGTTACAATATAATCAAAAATATCTGAATTTCTGGTAGGAGATATTTTTCTAGTTTATTATCACTCGCACATGCGTGAGGTTTGCTATAAGCTTGCGTTTTGCATATACGCACATATCGAAAAAGCACATTTTTCACAACATTTTTTACAACTTGCCGCGGGGGTGGTGGTCGCGCCGCGTGCATGCATGTAAGTGCGGATATAATACGCGAAGACGAATACGGAAAATCATAAACCGTCAGTAATAAAATGGAAAACATTCGGCCCCGACGGCGACGCGCGTCGGCAGCGGATCCGTTCAGATGTATAATATTAACGACGCCATAAAATGTCCTACGAGGAGATGACGCGAAACTGCTTTGGTTCGCTTTCTGTCTACCACCATCGCGCCGCGTTATTACTCGCTCGCGGTGCGCTACTTGAGCGAGTGACGGTGCAGGATCAACGTCCATGCACACATATGCGTGCAGTACAGGCGAAATCGCATCACAAAATCCATTGCGACGACGCGCCCTCTGCTGATGCACTCAAACCATAAACGCAAACCACGGCGCAAATGAAATCAATTAGAAAATTGGGAATGATGACTACGTTTACTGGTACGATGCGCGTAAACATGAAAAAGTGACGGCCGCCGCCAATGGCCGTGTCGTTATTTTTATGTCGTTTCAATTTGGTGGCAATTAAACATTGCCGCACGAAATCGTCGTCGGCCGTTCTTATTTTATCGTCGGATGCGTAATTGTTATTGACGTGATCCAAAAAAGCGCCGATGACTTCTTTATACGACGCGACGGTGAATTCGTGCAATTACCAAGGATCGAAGCACTTCCTATCCTATAGCTTTTTATTTCTCACCCACAAATTAATGCAATATTCAAGCGTTAGTGGAATATTATGAAAATTAATTTCATCAACTATTTTTCATAAAATGCGCGGTTTTTTTATGGCGCATTCTTGACAGTGTGCATGGGCGAGGGACGGTCGAAAGCGAGGTGCTTAAGTCGTTTATATTTATATGCGGACGCAATATTAGAAAATGTGTGTGCGAAGGATGCGCCCAGCGTAAGGGTGGGAAGAAGGAGGTTTCGCGGAGACCATTTATAAGCGTCGTCGTAGTGCGCGAGCGGTCCACGTCCACACCGAGAGGGGGAAAGGATGCCGGCCAACAAGGACGACGACGGTCTTTTTGTCGTTTTTACGGTCAGCCGGTTTATGGCGCGAGATGATAGCGTTAGTGACGGATTTATGAACACGCCGCATGTGTGAGTGCCACCTCTTATCTGCCCCTCTTATCTTCGGGAGGGGCGCCTTCTAACTCCTAACCGTTTCGTTCACCCCTCTTCGCGACACAAATATATATATTTTGTTTATATAGGGAACGGTCCTTTTCCTTCAGGCGAATACCCATTTTCCACTTTCCAAAAAAGTATAAACATTATAATAAAAATATTTTAAGTAAGTAATAGAATAGTTCGCGCATCACTCGAGCGGAGTAGAAAAACCGTAAAGTATTGAGTCGTCCTTGGTCGTGGGGAGGGAGTTTGGTGGTTTGGTTGGCAGGCTAGGGGCGCAATAATGACATAATTCGTTTTGCCGGCGTATCAAGATTGCAGCAGCGCAACAACAACACACGCGCGCATATACACAAATTCGCCCCATGTCTCATCGTTTTCTCCACTCACGCTTACGCTTACGCTTGGCACACGAGCGCAAGTAGCGCGAATAAGCACAAAAAGCAGGCGTCATACCTTATGCTCGCTTCCGCTTCGACTCGGGGCGTACATAGTTTCGCGTGTTATTACATTAAAATGCCATTATGCAAATTGGAATGTTGCACGAGCGGGCGCAGCGCTAGGGGATGGGGGTTGAGGGTAAAAGGGAAGAAAGGAGAGTGCGGCACCGCGAAAGGTCGCGATACACTCTCGCGCACATCCGCGAAACTCCACATGTGCATTTTTCGCGCGCATACTGCTAATAGAGTCACCCAGTCGCACACGACTTTCTTGCACGATTCCTACTCGTATTTCTTCTTTAACACGTTGCGCTTGCATGGCCGTGATGGCATAATATGCGCTTGCAATTGTGTTGGGAGCTCTTCGTCTTCGCCGTGCATGCGAGATGGCCACTGGAAAAAGTTACGCCGCTCGCGCGCTCCAGGACGCTTCAATTAGATAAGCGAGAGATATACTCTTCATGTGACAGAAGTCATTCGCCTACCTTCCGGGTGGAATACGGCATACTTATAACTATAATCGCATTACACAAAGCCATTTGTGTGTTTTCATATCGAGTTAGGCTAATGTTATAGGTTGCCAGGAATAACACGTGAATTTCTCTTACTAATCTGCCAATTGGGTGAGGTTTTCCTTACGGATAAATCCTCCGTGATAAAATTAACCCTTGCTCGTAAGATTGGCGGCGATAAAAGTGATGATTTAAAATTTTCGCATAAATTCCATCATTACCGATTTAATATTGAATCCGTCGCGCTTTATGCCGGCGGGCACATAAAGCGCAGGCGGAAAAGTTTATGCAATAACGTCGTCAACACGCATTAACATCGCACTGATATGCTTGGCGCGCATAAAACGCGCAACTATTACGTGGTTTGCGAATCGGTCCCAGCGCCCGACGACGAAGACGACAACGCTGGATTTTTGCGCATTACCTCAAGCAGACCCATCGTCTTGTGCCTTGTCGGGCGTTGAGCGAACGAGGAAAAGTTATAATTTTTACGAGCGCCGCACGTGTTGCACAACCAACCGCCAACCACCAGCAGCGGTATAATTTGGATTTGATGCTTGAATAGCTTTATCGCCCATCGCTTATTATCATCATTGGATGCGCGGAAATAACTGCCAATAAGGTACATACCCAGCCACCCGCAAAGGATATGAAGAAAATCAGGATTTTCCTGACTACAATGATGTATCATCCCCCTTGAAAATTATGCCCGTCTCGCCAGATATATATTTAGCAGCTAGTAATTATAATTCGCACAAAAAGCAAGAAATCGATTTGAGATTTGCTACTGTTTGCATTTTTCCTTTTCATCCTCGTCTTCGCCTTCCGCCTTCTTCACCGTTCCTATGCCCATTATTTTATTCGGCAAGTTCATGAAGAAGTCGAAGGAGCAGAGGACGAACCGGTTCCAGCAATTCTTGAAACAGTTGACGGTCGCGCTAATGCTCGGAGCTTTTTGGCATCTATTCATTTGCTGCATCTGCAATAATATAGCAAAATTAAGCGGCTGCGCATAAGGAATTTCAGCATTGCTGCAATCAAAAGCAATGCGTTATTGTGGCGACGCCAGCCGTAAATAGAATATGCAATCTGCCAGCGGTTGCAAATTTTGGAAATGAAAACATAAAGCGCCAAAAATCGTAAAGTTTAGCGGGCGCATCCGCAAGTTTTCGGAGCGCTGCGGTCTTTTCCGCGCTGCATTTCGCACCGGTGCGGCGCTTTTGTTTCTTACGCTTACGAATCGACGAACCTTGCATCTTCTGCATTGCATTTTAGCTTATACATGAACATAAGCTCATTGCGCTAGCATATTATTTAAGTTTTATTTCACTGCTTATCGCTGAGGGTGTTTCTTTGATAAACTAGTAATATCTTTCACACTTTGCGAGCAAGTGCTCAAAAAGCATAACCTTTTAGTATATTACATACAACGACTTCAGTGATTCCAGTGAAAAAGTTTCATTTCAAATGTAAAATATCAAATCGAAAAATATGGCGATATTAATTACGCCACTAACGCAATATTTCCAATCAGCTGTTTCGCGCCGAAAATGAAATGGCTAATATTGAAATCTGGAATTAATTCGGGCAACATATTTGCGGGCGAGCGCTTGCGCCGCAGTCATAATTAAATCGAAATTAAACTATACCGCCGTAACCAAAATACAAATATGATATCCTGGCGATTCGAAAATTTCTAAATAATTACCGCCAACATGCCACGCATATTCGCACCACTGAATTCAGATAGCAAACAATTGATTTTGAAATTTCCAAACAATTTCATCCCTCGAAAAAAATGCATGATTGATATCAGATAAACCTCGACAATATACACATCTTTTCCGCCATCGTGGAAACACATTGTGGGTTCTCCGAGCCCGCCAAACACGATGCCTTTCAAGTGTCGTTCGAGTGTCACTGCCGTATCGTTTATTCATTCCATCCGCCCTCCGCATTCCCACGCATCCTGACTGCTTATATCGTCAAAATCAATATTGTAAACGTATCACTGTCAATCGACGCCCAAATATCTTCATTTATTATTGTTGTTGTGCGTGTTGCGGAAGGATGCTTAATATCTAAATGATGCCAATTGCAAAGAAATCGTTACAGACCAAAACAACATTTTATTATGTTTTCTCAAGGACATTGTGGTCTATAGAATTTTATAACTTACAATGTCGTCTTCATTGATCGGTCCGGTTCGGGAGAGCGATTCGTCCTTTTCAAGCCTGCTGCGGCGGTCCTTGAATAGGTCGCACGACTTGACGTACTGCGCCTGCTTGGCCTGCGCGTCCTTCATCATTTTCTCCATCTCATCCTTGCTCGGCTGCATCATAAACTTACAGATGCCCATGTAGATCTTCTCGGTCTCATCGGGCTTACCCCATAAACCTGTGCGCACGAGACAGTAATTAGGACGCGACAATCGTCGAGTGGTGCGGGGAGGCCACTTTTTACCGAGTTCGTATGACCAGTAGACCAGCCCACCGGCGATGGCGGTCTTGGCGCCGAAGCCCAGAAGCCTTCCCACCGACGACGCAAACGAATTCTTCTTCTTCGGCTGGCAAGCACACAGCTTTGGCGGACACATCCGCTTCAAATCGGCGCCGGTGCATACTTTGATCTTCTTGACATTAGCCTGTCTCAATGCTGCACAATCGAAATGCATTAAGTATGCGGTCGACACCACCTAGTGCATCACTTCACTTACGCGTTACACGGTAGGATGTCTTCGGTAGGGTGGATTTCGCTATGCATGGATTCGTCTTGTCGTACACGAGCAGATTCTGTTTCTTCACGCATTTCACATCGCAATCGGGCACCGCCGGCTCTGTGATGCAGCTTTTGCTCGGGTCCATAATCGCACGGGGTCGATTAGCAAACAGCAAATTTTGATTTTATACACAATTGAATTTTTCCAAAACGGTAACACTGAAACGATGGTCATCAATGCATGGCAGATAATTTTTCAGCGAATTTATCCAAACGATCGGTTACGACGGCGAATTTTTGACATGAATGAAAGCTACACTTTGGCGTTACCGTTTCCATGCAGCTGCTGCCACCCCCAATTGTTTTGCGCATAAATAAAATAATTCCTTCGACACTTTCACTTTTTTGTTCGGCGGCTTTGTGTCCGCGTGAAATGCGTCGTTATCAGGTCGGCAAATTGAAACTTGGGGAAAGTCGAATGGGAAATCTTTCGGTTGTGGCGCGCTGTCCTCTTCATAGTTCCATCCGCTAGTGCACGCAAGCGGCGCGATGGGTGCGAGGGTGGAGGGTGCGCGAATACATGCACAAAAAGCGAAACGGTCGTAAAGATCTCTGTCAATATTGTGCTTCAATCTTGCCGCCGCGCCGTCGGCGTAGCAGCAGCAGCAGCAGAGAGTTTTCCGAGTTGTTTGGCGGCCCGAGACTCACTTCCTTCACCGTCGCCGTCGTCGGTGAGTGAATATAAATGTCAGTGTGTCGCCTCGATGTTGAGATATCGATGCGTTGAAACGCTGGAAATGCGTCGAGTTTCCTTTGTATTTTTTGTCGTCGTCTTCATCTTATGTTCCACATATTGCACGTTGCATATACCGCGGTATCAGTATTTCTTCGTTTCATTTCACATGTTGCTTTTCCAAGCCTCCCTCAATACTCCTTTGTTTCAATATGACTAGGTGTATCTTGGACTTTATTAGCTTTTTTCCTTCGGCAGGTTTATTATATATTTGTTTGCTAATTATATTTATTGCCGACGAAAATATAATAGAATAATGTAATCGACTGCAGACAGGCAGTGATTTTTTGCTCATTTTGTTGAATGCCTTTTCGGTGGCGATTATGCAAATTTTCATCAGTCGTGACACATCAATCGGATTAATGTAGCGACGTGGCGACATTGAAAAAAGCGCGCCACTGATCTATTTGTTCATCATATATTTTCTAAATAATATATTGTGCAATTCGAATATTACACTCGCCGTTCCTCTTTTTTTTTGCCGTCTAGACGCGCAATACGCGAGTTATGATGTTTCCATGTTAGTCCATTGTGTATATACATTTCGCGCTGTTCAAATATGCGTCCCTTTCGTTTTCGCCGGGCGCCGTTTTCCCGCCACTTTCGCCTTCTGCAGGAGCGCGATTCCTTTTACGTTTGCTTTTTTGTTCTTCGCGCTCTTTGGGCGTTTTTTGCGCGACCGACATCGATTTGCATCTCTTTGTGCGCCTGTTTACCAGTAAATATGTAGGTGAACCATATGTGTGTCTTCCACCCACAGCGCGCGACTTATTTGCATTCGTTTATGTGCGTACTGCTATTTATATATGACACGTTTTTGTCATGTTTAAAATACATCTCTACTCAAAATATGATAATTCATATGCATATATTTATGTGAAAAAACATTTTGTAAGTTATAAAATTCTCTTTTCAGTACTATTGATTGAATGTTACAAATGTCCACATATTCAAACAAGAATGACGATAGAATCGAATCACATTCGGCGGGCTATTTGCATATCGACACGCACGTCGCGTCGTGCCCTGTGTTTACCGATTAATTCTGACAATTAGAGCAGGCCGTCCCCGCACACATGCGAGTCAGTCTTTTGGCCCTCTAGCAGGGTGGGTGCAAGCATACATACAGATTGGCAAACAAGGGATACCCTCACGCTCCTTGCTGCCAAACCCAACCCATTCGCATATGTGTCGCGACCCGTCTGTAAAGTACACATGCATCGGCTATTGATAGTCGCTTCGCACATACATTTATTACTCGACAATTCTAATTCACGCGACTCGTACAATTGCGATTTACAAATCCGTGCCGAACCGGAAGGCACAGGGGATGTTTTTTGAAAAGGCGCCCTTTGAGAGAGCAGCGCAAAAATTTCGCCCCGAGAGTTTGGATTTGCTTTGCGGTATGTATTACGGGGTGAGCAATCGTACGCTCGAAGTAATCTTAACGGCCCCAAGAAACGTGGGTGAGGGAGGCTGTATGCAGGATCAGGAATATTGTGTGAATGTGCCACTGGGGAGGAAATTGGACTTGAGGGTATGGTTGGCCAACGGGATTCACGCGCGCGTGTGTGTGGGTGTGTGTTGTGTGCACAAAGCGTGCGATATAATCTGACCCGTTCTCGGATTACGTGAAACCAGCCCGGGGACAGTGTGTGTTTATGTTCGGCACAACGGCGCATTATGCGGCAAAGGCAATGCCGCATGCCTCGTTTTATATCGCCTACATCATATCTATTAGAATTGATATGATATGAAGATGCATTATTTTATGCCGCGAAAATTGTACACTCAACTAATTTTCCGACAGAGTTATTAAAATACATAAAAACAGCGATATCAATATAAATGGCACGTTTAACATGATGAAATTGCCGGGCACGCTGCTTCACTACGATATTGTTCGCGCACTAGCACTTGACGAACGAACGCACTGAGCGCGAGTTGCAATAATAAGCGCCGCGCGCAAGTTTCTGGCGGGGCGCGCGATCGCTATATTAAAATTCACATAATTTAAACTTCCGGCCCGGCAAATACAAGCAAACAAAAAACTATCAAGAACGCAGCGAGTAAGTAATTAAAACTTATAAAACGTGCACTTGATGCTTACATAAAAATGTGCGCGAACGCGAGCGCGAGGACAACGAGCTGGATATAAGCCAATAAAAAACTTTAGGTGGGGCTGTTGAAACTTTTTTATTATTGCACGCGCCGACGTTTGTTTTCCTGCCGTTTCGCCGTCTTTGGGGGGTGCGCGTGTGTCTCTTCCGCTTGCGCGGCGTATAATTTTAATTGTGCTTTTACGATGCGCTTTCCATTTATGCAGCTCGCGCTCCTTGCGAACACACCGCAACAGGGCATGTTAAATTAGTTCATTCAGCTTTTTAATTTCTAGTCAGATATTCTCATAGAATACCTATTAATAAAAGTGCGCAATGAAAAAAATTTTAATTTCCTTATCAAGGATATTTTTGCCTAGCAAAATATAAAAGTCAATAAATGAATAAAAACATAAACAGTCCACTGACAATCAGCAAACCTAAATTTGTGGATTTTCAGCGCTATAGCTAACTTTCGCCAGCGGTATAAACAAGGCAGGAAAAAATAGGAATAGGGAAATCTTATTAATAAATAATTCGGGCAACCGGTGCCGTGAACCATTATTTATTGCATCCGTATTGTATTATTTATATATGCCTTTGCACCCTTTTCACAATCTCCTGAACTAAAAAACGGAGTGCATTCAATGCATGCCATAAGCATATAAGTACCTATCTATAAGATTAAGACAACGATATACAGAGACGTTTATATCGACTGAATTTCTCCGCTTAACTATGCAGTAATAATACGAACGATGCCAACGCCATAGACGAAGTTAAACTTGATTAAGCGCAATACTGATGACGATGGTTTGTTGCGTAGTTGCATATCTTCACCCTCTTCGTCCTGAGCGAAGGGGTGCAGCAAACTTATTGCTATTTCAGCATTTCAACACTTGATATTGCATCCCTTGATCAAGATTAAAGTGCTGATATTGGTCTCGTGCGCACCCCAAAGGTAAATGATACACAAATGATCTTCGAGTGCAATATCGACTGCGCGGTAAACGGTTGGAAGAGTAAGCGTAAAGTTTAATTATGTAAATTTACCTTGTCAATTTGATGCGAATTACGTGCGCACTTATTTGCTATGCTTATCCAGTTTGTAAGTGTGTATTATATGGTTATGCGCAAAGGTCACACTTGAAACTATCCCCCTATTTATAGCGCGCGGCTTTTAAAAATATGTAGGCTCTCATGAACTTTGGGGTAAGTGGAGATTTCACCCTCGGCATCAAGGGGTAAGTAGACATGATATAAGGATGGTCGTAACTTATCCAGAACAACTTTGCAGGGGTTAGTTCTATTTTTGAACTTTTCTTAGATTAGTATATTTATATCCAACAACAGATTTGTGCTTGACGTAGCAAAATAAATAAATATTTCAGTTTTTATTATTCGCTCGCTAAACAATCAAATTTATGATGAATACTGGTAGGACTAATAATAAAGGGGCATGGAAATAAAATTCGAGTAAAACGTAATAAGTCTAATAAGTTGATATCTCTAATGAAATAAAACGAAAATAAAAAGTTGGCCGCGTTTTATGCGCAATTGGCATTTACTCTTACATTCGGCCGCGAGAGAGAAGAAAAAAAGCAAGGCAAAGCGGACACGAACGAGCAAACGGCAAAAGGGACGTCGAAAAAATATATAAAAAGAACAAGAGTCGTTTCATGCGATATTCAGTTAAATGGTTAAATGTTTTATATCTGTAAAAAAAAGGGCGGGTGGCAGCGCGCGGGGGCGAAGAAAATGCGCCGCGGAGTAAGACGGACCGAGGACACACCACACCGCCAGCCAGTGCGTTGTCGATGTAAACGCCTTGACGTGGTCCTCGGTTTTAGCGTTTATGCGTTTGCCCGACGTCAAGCTCTCTAAGTCTCTTCTTGTGTTTTGTCATTTGACCAGGACGCGAGCGAGACGTCGGCGGTGACATTTCTTCGACGGCGCGCGACAAAGTGGACAAAGTCCTTACACTAAACTTCTACGTGTGGGTGGGCTGCGCAAAGTGTTGCGCAAAATAAGTTAAGTTTTACTTACATTTTGCTACCCAGAATTGATGCTATACTTTGGTATTTCTTTCTACTCCTTCATTGTAGCTTTGACAATGTTTTCTCTAATACTATTTGATATTTTGCTTAAACTTAATTGGATAATTATTGTACTAGCTTACTTGTCGTTTGCAGGACAATATAAAATTAAATCAAAGACAACAATGCATTGTGCATTGACATTTTGTAATCAATTACCGGTGGCACGTGCAATCGAATTAAGGCAAATCGAGTGTAATAAATCAACGACTTGAAAACGCAAAGGCGTAATTTTTCTTGCGCATTATACATCCTACAGCCCTTGAGGCGCGCATACGACGGTATTTTATAATCGGTCGGGGGCGGTAGATTTAATTGCTATGGGATTAGGGCACAGAAATAATATTTGCCTGCCTGGCTGGCTGATAAATCTCGGGCCATAAGTACTTTCGCACAAATGAAGTCATTAATTGTTCGGTATTTATATACAAAACACATAAATTTCAATATTTTAGTCCCGACGCCGGACGTGGTCCTGTCGCTCCGGACGGATTGAAAAGTGCGAGAGAAGCCCGCCCGGAAAGCGTGCGGGCGCGCGCGCGCGCGTGTTTGGTTGTTTCGCCGATGCGCATCGAAATCTGCGGAACGATAAATTAGGGTTCGGTAATGCCGCTCGCGCTCGCAGTACCCTGCCCGCTTCGGCCGTAACCGTTGGTAATTCAGTTAGTTGATCGCACGTCCATCGTGCGTTTGCCCACATCAATCTGGATTAACTTTGCACCTCGCGCGTGTTCTTTATTGCATCCGCGCCAACATGTGTTTGTTTCTATTATGCACAAAAGGCAAAAGAAGAGCACTTCAAATATATCACACACAAGTCATCGCAAACTCATTCTAATATCCAAAAATTGGTTTGATCCCGACAGGTATAATCTATTTATGTATTGATTCTCGAAACTGCTTTTATGATAAATTGAAGCGGAATGCACCGGAATGCAATTATATAATAGCAGATAGCGGGTTACTCGAGAGAGATTATGTAACGCTTAGTGGAAGTGGTAGTCGTTATTGCGCGCGGGGTGCAGGCGAAGGGTAATGCTCTCTGATGATGGTTTCCGGGCACCCTTTAGCAGCGTAAAACGGGGTACCAGGTAGCATGCAAATGTTGCATTACGATTACGACTTAAATAGATACGAATTAAAGTAATTGCTTTAATGCCGTTCGAGGGAATCGAAGTTAACAGATATCAAAATTAAACAAGGATAATAGCATCAAATTAATCCAAATATTCTTCATAATGTTTTATATTATTGCACAAGTGATAATGGCTTTTGTATTATTAATTAAGAATTAAAAACAATACCGACATTTGAACATAACATGAAAATCGCGCGCATAACCATCCGCGTTGATCCTGTGGCGGCAGCGGCGGCAGGAGCGACGGCAGCGACGGCGGCGACGCGCGCGCACTCACCGGGGGCAGAACGCGCAGCAGCAGCAGCAGCAGCAACGGCGAGTGGGTGGAAAGAAGGCATTAAGCTCGACTCGCGTCCGCAGTCACATCGCGTGCACCGAGCGAAAGACGCGATCGACGCGCGCCGGTGTTGCTTCCCCTGTGAACGCGTGTGTCCCGCGCGACTTGAATCACGCACGTACCTACATATCCGCCAAATCATATCGTAGCAAGTACACGCTTCCTCGGCAATTCGTAACGGATCCCTATCAGTCTCTATTATTAATCAATTCCGTGCGAAAACGAAGGAGTGATAAATTTCGGTGGGGGGTGCAGTGTCGCCGCAATTAAATATTAAGACGGTGGTGTGGTGTGGCCCAGGTCGACGGCGGCAAGGACACACATTGGCATCACCTGTGCCGCCCGCAGCTGTGAAATGAAACAAGGACTGCGTTGACAACCGTGTTGTACGTGGATGTGCGGTGTCGCGCCAACAACCAAGGTGTTCCCCAATTGGAGGCGCAAATAAATATAAATAAAAAGACATGAAATAAATAAACGTGCATCGCGAGGACCTCTCGCATTTCCTCTGAAATTTTAATTGAAATTTGATATTCAAATACTTACATTAAATATGTACTTGAATATTTATTATATTTATAAGGCAAACGGACATATTTGAATAAATTACCTTTACGGTTCGCATTTGGCGAGAGAGAGAGAGAGAGGGGGCAATTTCCCCTCATTTGAATTTGTAATTATACGGACCAAACGTACAATATTTATTTACCATCAAATTTTCGCGTGCTAATAATTAGATGTGGAATAACTTCAATTTGTTGCGCGCCAATATTATTTACGACTTGTGCTAAAATACGAGTACTGCAATTGTTGATGGATGAGCGTGATTATGAACAAATATTTTAATGACGATAAAAGGAGCATACGACAGTGCATGTAATACATGAAAATAAAATATTAACGAGCCGATGTGTTTGATTAATAACCCCGTGTGCTGCGCATGGATTGGAAAGTGTTGACACAGTGTGGAATATAATATCGTAAAAATATTAGTGTGAGGCAGCAAATTGGTGTCGGCAAGGAAGCCAGCCAAGCAACTCAACACGGGTGCTTAAATAAGTTTATGCTAAAGCGTCGACAAAGTTACTGTTTCGTACAACCGAGAGAGTTTTAGCTTCCACAATGATAACGAGATTGCAATTGGAAGTGCTCTGCATTGCCACCGTTTGCGCGCTGGCGTCCAGTCGCATTGATAATGCAGCGGAGAAAGAAGGTCAGTGGAGACTAAACTTTAGATTGAACACAACTCAATGTGGTCTTGTCCATCAATTGCCAGGAAGTCACCCTTGCGCTTTGTTATAATATCCTAAGTCATTTTTTCGGCAATAAGTTTGGAGGGGAAAAAAGGAGACAGCGGGATTTAATACTGATATAAAGGAGAATGCGCGTTGAACATCTTTGACCTCGTTCCATTCGTGCCTGGCTTAATGCCTGATCCTTTTGCCTTCTTCGTATTTATAAGCCCACGGTGCGCCACCGGCAAACATTCGCCACGTCCATCTCCCTACACTATCAGCGCTCTATCAGTGTCGTTTATCAAATCGAATCAACCCCAACGCGCGTACGCCGCGTCGACTTCGTTTGTCTTTGGCCTCCTCCATCCAGCGTGCGCCCGGTGCACACGCATTTTCGACAGAGTTGCGTGCTGGCGCACCGTTATTTGTTCCTTCGGACTCAATTCGACTTTCACCCCATTAAGTAGGCACTTCGGCTCCATCCCGCCGCGTCGGCGTCGCCCCCATCGAAAGACTTTACGACTGCGCCATTATTGAATGAGGAGTCTGCTTTTTAATTTTCCACCGTGGGCGCTATTGAAATACAGCACAGCAGTGGCATGTATTGTCACCTTTTGCTTCCGGTTTCGGAGGAGAGGAAGAGTCCTATGGACATGGTCATGGCTACACAATAATCGAATTTCCGCGGCATTTATTTTTGATGCGCATCGCCGCGTCGCGCCGCTAGTTGTCAGGTGTAGATTAAAAGTTAAGTGGTGGGGCTAGCCGACCGTGTAATTCTTAATTAATTTACCTAAATACTCGGGGCTCGCCTCGTCGGGAGGATATAAATTCTCACTAATTACTCCCGGCGACGCGTCGCATCGTCGACGCCGTCACGCGTTCACGCGCGCGCGCGCTCGCCTCGCGGAAGAAAACGAAGCGTACAACAACTTTTTCATTATGACGGAGAGGGGCCCAAGTTAAAAATAAGAAATTACGCGGGCTCGCGCGAAGAAAGCAGGTTGGCCTGAAGATAATGGCGCGAGAATGCATCGCACCGCGCTGACTGTCGCCGAAGAAATGCGCCGTATAATTATCCAAAGTTTAATTGTTTTTGATGAATATAATAAGAATGAGGGCAACTGCAGTCGTAAGCAAATTGATGAAAGAATTTAGCATTTGCCCGGCGCCTCCACGCATTCATAAATTAAATTCGCAGCGATTAAAGCTGCCAGCGAAATAAATTGAACAATAATACAAGACCGTTGATGTGACTAAACTTGACGCGCAGCGGGCGGATTGCGGTCCATGCAAAACGGCAAAAAACGCACCCCCTGTGGTAATGGTGGCGTCGAACGCACAACAAATGACATTCATTCAACGCACGTCGAATGTGTTTACAACCATCCCGTGCGCCCAGCCGCAGTCTTTATAAATAACGTTTTCCATTGGAAATTTGTGTATGCGTGCGCGCGCGCGTGGGTGTTTCATTTATTCGCACACTTTCATTCACGCTTCTCCGACCGACGTTGCTAAAGCGTCGATGAATAGAAAATTGGGCATTGGATGGGCAAGCGATAAAGAAAAAGCCGGTGCGCGCTGAATAATAGTGTGTGGCGGAGTAGACGTCGATTAATTTAGCTAAATAGTGTACGCCAAGCGCGGCGGCTATTAACTTATACGGATTATAATAGAAAATTCATTAAGTGAAAATTACGAAAGTCCACATTGGGCCACGTTGGGCTGAAGGGGCGCGTTCGTAAATGGGTTGAAAGGTTAATGCGCACGACTATGAAGCTATGCAATACAATATAAAATTGCGTTTATTCTTTGATTAATGTTTACCTATTTAATAAGTTAATTTTTCATTAACCTACCCAACTGGGTCACTACGGTTATAGTCTTTAGTCGTTGTAAAATTTGATCCGTCAATAAAATGTCTAATAATAAGTTTTATCGATTCCCCAAGGACTGAAGAATTTTCATGGTAATATAGGTAGTTTGTCTTCTTATAGCTTATTTATATTCCTTGAACATTGTTATTGTTTTTTTTTGTAACATGTTCGAGGCACTGAAAAATTGCGCGCGCCGAATGCAAACACGTCGGCAACAGTCGGGTAGCTAACGGTAGCGCACTAGCCTCCACCAAAAAGATTTCCACCAAACACACAACCGGAAACTTTTGCGGAATTTAGGTCGGGGGTGGAGTATTGCTGCAGCACATTGCAAGTGAGCTGCGAACGGTACGGTGTATAGGCCCGCGCTGCGCACAAGAAAAGAGAAGCCGGATGCGAAGAGTTTGCACCGTAAAGTATTTTAGTTTGTCCCTTTACTTTCGAGCTCTCGATGCGACGGACGCCACTGCCGCCGCCGCCGTTTTGCGTCGTGCGGCACATAGAAGATTAGGACGCGTTGCCGAACAGAGCTTACAGAAGGTCCTCTCTCCCTGTTTTCGCAAGCGTTTGAATTGGCACACACATGCATTCTACACAACACTCGCGCGTGCCCTTTGCGTGGAAAATGTCGAAAATTTTCAACATTTTTCGAATGCCCCGCGCACGCCACACACGCCGGTGAACGGTAAGCTTTTTTTCATTACGCTCCGGCGTATTTTTTAATCTCTTTAATCTCTCGCTTGGCAAAAAAGAAAAATGAATAAAATTCTTTGCGCATGCGTATAAAGCACCGTCTTGTCAAGGAAGATCTATTTTGCGTCGGTCGCGGGCGAATTATTACAATAGGAACCCGAGAGTGTTCGTTATCTTTGTGGATGAAAGCTTCGGCACACTGCGTCAAGTCGCACACCTTCGACGCGGTGGTCGTGTTCGGCACGTCAACAAGCCATCGTGCACCTGCTGAACAAGTACAATGCGCGCTTTGAATATGCATGGTTGGCGTGATGACAACGCCGTTGATGATGATGATGATGATGATGGGGGAGAGACGGGTGGCGGGTGGCTGAGAGCCATCGGTGGCGTTCGAGAAAATAGGTGTTATAATTAGATTACACCCCTTGATAGATTGTCAATAGCGCGTCAATGGCTTGATAGATGTATCCGCGTGCTATATCGGGAAAGAGAGGGTGGCGCGCACACACATCGCCAGCCCGCATCAGACCGGCCTATTTCTGCAAAAGGCGCAATGAAAAAATAAGCGCGTACACCCAATGGCCAGCAGCAGGATCATCATCGGTCCGTCTAGCCACAGGTGTGGATGATCGCGGCTTGCGCTTGAAGCTCGCTCGTCGATTAAATATACGTTCATCTAGTAAGCGCAAAAAAAAAACCGGGGCAATGAATATTGATTTTGATCCGCATTGTGAATTGTCGCCATCAGATAATAACTGTTGAGTCGTTGAATTATTCATAAATATGTAATTACTCAAATATAATTAAAATTTGATTCATCGTATTGACATTTAGTATGCATAAAGAACAATTAAAATTCAATTAATTATTTCGGAGCCGCGCTTTTCTCGCGGAAAAACGCATCAATTGTATCATTTTGTGACACGCCGCCCCAATATTTGCATCAAATTTAATAAACTCGAAATGCGCGTTGCACATTGCGACAAATTGAAACGCATAACGTATAATTAAAAATCCGTTTACAATTGGGGATTTGCTCTAAGTCTTGTGCGCAATAGCCGCATATTACCAAATATGCCTGTATAAACAAAAATTTTCAATTATAACGCCATTAATCTGGTTCCCCGCGGCAAGCTCCACACAGACTGCGTCGATTAACGCGTAATTAGTGCACAATTCGCGCATTAATTGTGCAGTGGCGTTTTGTTCATCATCGTGTTAATTCAATAATTTTTCAATTGCGCGAGCCGCACGATATCGATTGCAATTGCATTGTAATCATAGCTTGTGGGAACTATACAAATTTGGAATTTCGCATTCAATGCTACCTTGTGCGCGCACGTCAAATAGTTTCACGCCAGCAGCGCGAGAGTGAAAAGCGCACAGCGCGGGCGCAGCATATCTCCAACATTATAAATTATTCGCAAGTTGGATGTGCGATGCACAAAATCTGGAAAGAAGTTACTATGCGAACGAACGAATGCATCGTCGGTTTTCTTAGACTTTGCACAGCGAGTGCAGAATTAGAGAAGAGGTGCGCATCGGCGGAACTCTTCGCGTGCGCGCGCGCGCTTTCGCGAACTAACTTTATAACCCGCGCATTAATCTTATTTTCTTTTACGATTTATGAAATTTATCTCTGCGCCGCAGCGGCGACGGCAGCGCAGCTTTGCAAACACTTCTTCACATATTACTAGACGTATGGGGCCGGGCTGCGTTTGAATAATAACATACCCTGTACAAACAGACATATTTTAAATGTGAAATCTGCGCCGTGCCGTCAGGATGTGATGGGTTTCCATATCGCTGCTATATTAAATATTTCTCTTTTACAGAATATGTTAGAAACGCGAATGGATGTTAGTTTAACAATATTTCTGCTTCTTTTCGCTAATTATCTTCTAATTACCGGTATAGGAAAACTCTCTGATCATCCGAGCAATGCCAAAATACAACGTGTTAGTTCCTAATTGAAATCTTGGACGTAATTTCACCTTACACACTCCTATTATTCATCATTCTATAAAATGTTCAACTTTTTAGAGGTGGAATGTAGTATCATCAGATGCGTGAGGTGATTTCGATGAGAGTAGTTGTTTCCGCATCGAAATCGGTTGAGAAATAGCCGAGTTATTAAGGAAAATATATTTTGTACTGGAGTTGAGTCACTAACCTACGGTACGCTTAATCCTTTCGTTTAGCGCACGCGCCACCGTCGCAATGTTTTGCGTCAGGATATTATGTAACGGTGTTACGTAACACTTGAATCATGGTTAAGGTTATGTTTACAAGCCAAGTTCAGGGAATGGCCGCTGCGTGCGCTACGAGCGGGCTTAATAATTTGATTCTTTTGCAGCGACCTAACCTCAAAATTTGTAAACGTAAGTAATACGCGGCGTGGGCATATCGTGACCAAAAAAAACAATCGTGAACGCTTTCTCTTTAATTAATTTAGTGTTCATCATCGATGCAGTGAACAATATATGTGTCCTTGTGTGAAATCATGCATCAAGCATCAAGCAACGTAGTAACACAAGTACTACATTTACATAAGGTGCGTCTGATCTCTAACATTTCTCTCTGACAATGAGATGAATTTACTCGTAATTCTGCATTTTCCACACAAAGAAAACTGAAATAACTTTGTCGTATATGAAAATCAACGCATACAGAATATATTTGCATATCATTTTGGATACACGTGTCAAAAATTCCATGGATATAAATTTATAGCATGAGATATTAACAGCAGCCCCTGCATTTTGGCATAGATGAGAGTGGAAAGCAAATAAGATTCACCCAATTACATTCGGCATCATGCTGCGAGCGCACCGTTCGTTCGTTCGTTCGTTCCCACGTAGGTAGAAGAGAGCTGTGCGCGAAATAATGAAAAGATGGGACGGAAGTGTGAAGCAAAAGGTAACGAAGCGCAGAGTGCGTAGGTGGCGGCTGCGGTGTTGGGCGCCGCGCAAATGAATGGCGCAGATAGAAGAGCTATACGTAGTACACCCGCACGTAGACGCAAATAGCACTCACAAGACGATTTTAATTTTAATTTAATTACGCGCTCTTTAAGTTTCGCGAGCGTTGGTATAGAGCGCCTGAATTTGCATGCGTACATGAAGGTTACCTTTACCTCTAAATGTGTTGTTTTCATTCAAATAAGCACCCCAAATGCGAAACTGAATTAGAGAGAGAATCGAAGAAAATCCCCACAGGGATTTAGAGCACATGCAAATGTTTATACTACGCACTAAAACTCAATGAAAAATTGTTAAGGGTGATATACAATTTTCATGTATTATTCAAATTTGAAAACTTTCGTTATCTATTAATAGCAGCATACAATCTCTCTGGCCACTCGAAAATGTCGCCGTATATAAATGTAAACTCATCGACCAGTCAAACTCTAAGCGTTGAGCGTTGGTAATCTTTTTAGGAAGCAAAAGCGTACCCCACTTTTGCCCTTCGCCTTGTTAAAGGATTGTGTGCACTTTTAATTGGCGCAATTCCACAGCGCCAAGCAAGGCGTGTGCGTGCCCTCGCTCTCTCACATCCCACGCCGAACCCAGTAAAAAGCACACTAAGCCGTCGATTTTCGTAATTTCCTTCGGCAAACATCAGCGCCGCACGCCCTTGGCGCCCACCTTTTCACACAACGCATTCTAACAGGACTTATTATACGAAAGGCCGCAACTTCGCCCTCCCCTGAAGCTTAGATAATCATTATCTCACTAGACGAAGAACGGCAAGTTCATCATCTCACCCCCTCGATTCGAACGATGAAGTAGAAGATGGAGAAGAAGAAGGAGAAGGGACGGGCTCCTCGGTCGTTGCGGTAATCTATAATTTCGCAATCGAATTGATAGTGGCGCGACGACAAACTGTATAAGCAAGCAAGGAAGCAGCGCATGCGGGAGGTCCGGGAAAAGTGCGGATGCGAAAGGATCGCTGCGGCGCGGCGGCGGCGGCGGCGGCGGTGGTGGCGGGTCTTTGCTGCCGTAATATTGTTTTAGGGGTGCTAATGTCTTTCCTCTGGGGAAATCGCGTGTGGATTTTATTCGGTGCCTTTTTTATATACGCCCCCGCGCGCGTGCATCCAACGTAAAGCCGACTCGTCTTTCGGCGGCAATGTTGGCGGGGGTGGAAGGGGCGCGCGCGCGCACTAAGTGCGTCATTCGTTTTTCACAATCGCCCCGCAATGTGTATACGATGGTTGGCGTGTCCGAGCGGCCCCGGGATAAATGGCGATGTAATTCGGCAATGGACCTTCCTTAACCTGAACTTAAACACTCCCGAAACGAAATGAATGCCCGGAAAGAGAAGCGAGTCTTGATAATCTCTAATTTTTCTTCCAGCGCAGCATCGATCGCGCGCTTTCATCTTCCGGATATTTTTCGGCGCGAATTGAATTTGAAATCATCCTCACGGCGCGCACATTGCGGCAGATCCTCCTTTCGCTTTGATCCCCTTTACCTTCGCACTTTGATATCGCAATTTTTTGATATTTGATATTGAAATATATTTTATTCGCGTAAGAAGTGAAAATTTCGGCCCGCGCACACGTACCCGGGCACGGGTGTATCGATTGTACCAACCGACGTTGAAGCGGATCAACGCCAACGAGATGAGATCGTCGGGAATAAGATGCGAGAGAATACCGCGAGCGCGCCGCCGAATAAAGTTCATTTAAATATTCATTTTCCAAATACGGTTCAGACGTTTTGACTTCAGCGGCGGTGCTGCGCCGAAAAATGCCGAACTAAAATGTATAAAATAACGCCATGGCTGCCTTGCCACCCCTATACCTATACGCCCCCGCATACATGGATTCGTTCGGTTGCCGCACGAGAGTTTCAACTTTTTCGCGCGTGCTTCCGCGCGCGCCGCCTTTTTCTATTTCTATTTCGATTCCAATTTGAAATATATACGCTGAAGGAAGAGAAGAGTGCGCCCGAGCGGCCACTACCACCACTCCCGCCACCTGATGTATGTGCAATCGATTCGGATTTGCTTCAGCGGCATGCTTTCGATATATACTACCATACTGCGGACCAATCTTTTTTTCTCAGCATCGAGAAAAAGGAAAAATCGTAATGAGAAATCACTGACGCCGCCAGACGGCTGCAAAAAAGGAAATTTTAATTTGGAGATGCACTCGTTTGATTAACCAAACATATTGTGACTGAAAATATCCTAGGAATATATTTGGCAGCTGTGCGTAACATAAGCAACCGCGTTCGGATGAAGTCAATTTGTATATTTATCGAAGACGCCAAACAACATATCCGTATAAAACGTATAAAACGTATAAAATTTGCTGCTGCTTGCTGCTTCGCGGGCCATCAATTTCTCTCCAATTTGGCGCGCGCGCGCATTTGTTCCATCAGCATGGCGCGCACATGCTACTTGATGTCCCACCCACCTCTTCGCATTATTTATGTCTTCTTCTTTGCGCACCGAGGCCACCACGAGGCGCCTATATTTGTATTAAACTATGGTAAGCCGAAAAATAAAGCAAGTGCGGTGCTGTGTGTAAATCCGCACCGCCGACCGCAGCACCCGCATCTTCCGCAAAGCTGGATTCGGCATTATTATGCACTCAGTACACACTTTGCCACGCAACCGTCTTATTTATATGCATCGCTTTATATTGGTCCATTTTTCGTGTGTGATTTCACCCAGCGAAACTCGATCGCGACAAAAGTATTCACGTTGTTTGTGTGGTGTGTGTATGGTGGTTGGCTGAAATTACATTCGATCCGCCGCGCCGGCGCCGACGCGCGCCTGGATGAAATGATGAATTCCGGCATCGCGTAATCCGCAACCACTACATCTGCAACAACTGTTTCTCAATTGTGCTCTTGAGAGCACAGCCCCTTGTTGTCTTCTTTTTGCCGTTCACTCATCTCTCGCGGCCGCATCTGCGCGCGCGTGAGTCGGCATTCGTCTGGTTCGCAAACGTTTGAACTATGCTCCCGCACAACCAACAACGCACAAAGCAGCTGGCGTATTATATCAGCTGACATGATCTAGCTTCGTCGACAGCACGGAAAATATGTGGAAAATAACGAAATAAATGCGATATGCCAGTTGCGAAAGGCATGCAATATCACCACTACAAACAGCAGGAATGTCTGATTACCGAATTCTGCACGACAGTATTAAACAAATAACGTGCACATCATTTTAATGTTTCAGAATGCAAAAAATAAGAGAATTAAAAATTGGTGCGCGTGCATTTTTGCAATGATTAAAGGGTGATATTTAATATATGAATCTCCGCTTTCAGTGGCAAAGATGAAAATAATACGAATCATCGCTCCTTCAACACTTCCTTTTGGCGCACTCTCTTCTTCTTCTTTTCTCCTACTGGTTCTGCCCGCCAGAGCAAACTTTGCCATTCAATTATAAAACAAAGGACACAACACAAAGCCTCCGCTTTTCATCGAATCTATTTGACAAAAAGAAGAAACAAGAATCAAAGGAAACAGCAGCCAGCTTGGAAACGGTCATAACGACCAGAATTTACAGGAAGAGAGCGAGAGCAAGCAGCTTGAGCGCAAGTGCGCCGGCTTGAAGGGACGCGCGTGCGAGATAAAAGAGTTTGCTGCCCGAATGACGCGCGCGCCCAGCAGCGCGGCGACTTGCACTCGGAAAACATCCTCCGTTTTTTCCCCGTTCGCAGGGCACGCGGACGAGTAGGCAAACAAGACCAAGCACGCAATCGATACAAGTGACGCCCGATAACGCCCGGCTATAATCTTGTCCGTTTTATAAAACGTATTCGTATCGCCTGAGAAAGTGAGGGTACTTATAGACCAACCATGCAGAAATTGTCTTAGAATTTAGTATTTTATTTCGGATGTTGTTTTTTATTCCGAGTTACCTAATTATTGTGTTACTTATGGTAATGCTATAAATAGTACGTGGAAGATATCTCGCTTGGAGGGTGCGGAAGAACATAAAAAACAGAGAGTTTTATTTACTGTTTTCATTCGTATTCCATTTGATTCTATTTGTACTTCTATTTAATTTCGTTTGCGTCGGAGGACATTGTCGTCGACGACCGGTCGCATTGTGTTAGTTTTGTCAAATTTGGGGAGGAGGGCGCGCGCGTGCGACGACGGTTGTTAAAGACCGAGAGCATACAAATAATTTGGGGCGGTCCAAGGACATGGCAGGAACGATATAATGGAGGAGAGAAGACCGATAATGAAATCAAGGAGATGAATGTGTGAAATGTAGTAGATGTTGTGTTTTATTCGCACGGAAATTTGTTATCGGCGCGCGCGCAAAAGGATAAACGAATTAGAAAATTAGGACGCGGCCTAGGTGGAAATCTTCGGAGGAAGATGAATGCTGAGCAAATACGACGACAAATGCGATTATCATTTAAAATTGTTAAAATTACGAAAACCATGCTAACAAATATAAAATTTATTTTCTTCTAAAATAGAGAGATTTTAGTCCTAATCAATATATAAATATATAGGCAAGTCGCTAAGAGCCTTTTTATATTGATTGAGTGACTCGTTCATCATCTAAAACGTACACTACACACCGTGTGTAATCCAGCATCGCAGCGGCTTCCCGGTTCGTATCGGTTTCAATCGCTTATTACATTTCGTACACGACGTTCATGGCGTTTGCAATTTTCCACTCAATAAAATTGTGCACCGCGCCCGCAAATGCACTTGTGCACGCCCGTATCACAGCACGCAATGAAAATAGTACAGATTTGAGCTCAAATTTAATTTAAAATAAGTAGCCAAGTTTTTATTTGTCCATTAAACTGAAGAAGATAATTATCAAGCACCATCTAAATCATGGAATATTTGTTCAATTCGATTTGTTGCAAGCGTGTAGATTTTGTTGTTTATTTACACAATTGTACATTTTTCATAGTCGACTACTAGCCGCAGCAGCAGCAGCAGCAGCAATGCGGGTTCATTTTTCATTTTCTTCATACACCCTCCCTCGGTGAACAAAGTTAACGTGGTTTAAACACAGACCACCCTTTACCGCACGGCACTCTCAGTAACCGTATCAATCTCTTGCGAATGTCGATTGTGAAACCGGACTATCAGTTATTCGGACGTCGTCTTTGTGGTGGTTGTTGTATGTGTGCGCCATAAAATCGCCGCTGTTTTGTTTTTCGTAATGTTCACACGGTTTTCCCGCTTTTCCGACTAATGCGCCGAACGGGTGCGGTGTCGGTCATTCGATTTATGACTTCCTCGCGCGTTTCTTCTAACTCCGCGTCCATTTGGCGTTTGAGGATTAAAAAAGGATAATCGAGCAAAACGCGGAAGGCGGGTGACACTTAAATGTGATCATCCATGACGACCATTGTAATGAACAAATAACAATTTCTTATCGACGTTCTGCGCGTTGCGTTAATAATAAAATCGATAGCCACAATCATAATTCGAAATGAATTATTCAATGGGCAACGCCGAGCGCAATATGTAAATGTCTCATTCGCGGCGTTAAAACGCGTTCTTTCACGTAGGTATATGATCATACACAGCGTTTTATTCGACCGGCGACGATTCAAAACATTACCATTTCCATTGGGTAAATATTTCCCCAAAGGTTTGCACGAGCATTCCTCCGTCAGGATACGTCAGCGGCGGTGCGCGTATAATTAAGGAAGCGATGGGCGATGGCAGTGAGAGGAGGGTCTCTCGCCGCGTAAAGATTTATGCGATTTCGGTGATAATTACAAGAGTATAACATTCATACATATATTTGCTCTGGCGGGCGCGTCAACTCTTTACTCGCCTACCCCGTTTGTTTTATAGTCGGCTTCGGCTTGAATTCAGCCAGCAAGTGAGCAAGCATATATACGCACGAGAATGCATGAATTTACATGCACGTTTATGTCGAAGCGAGTTTGCGCTCCGGCCAAAAGCACCTTTATCGCGTTCGCCACCCACGCAGTCATGGCCTGGGCCAAGAACGCCAAGGCGCCTCTGCACATATTAAAAGCTCGCGGCCGTTACCCCAAATGCGCGAATGCATATTCGCCAAACCTTCCGCCGCGCCGCGCCGCTATCCGTAAGATGCATGCATATCGGGGGCGCCGCATCGAAATGCGCATTCGCACGTTTCGTTTTATGGCGACTGTGTGTTTTGTTAATAGCGCGCCCCGCGACCGCTTATCAGCTGCCGGGCGCATTTATATAGTCATTTTGTTCGCCAATCGGTGCACCACCCACGTCGCGTCGGTAATGGACTGTTTCAGTTTCGCGCTTTTTCGCTGGTTATGCAGTGTCCTTACCACCACCGCGGAGCGTACATATGCATTTGTATCATTTAAAAGTCAAATTAAACGAAATATTTACACGAAGCGCTTACTGCATGTTTAATTTTGAATACCTGCTAAATTATCAACTTGCACGAATGAAATATGCATAAAGTTAAATAAAACTTGCATTGATTAAAATCCAGGTGTAAATATAAAAGCGATGACACCGGCGTCGATGATTAATGCAAGTTTAATTACTTTAAAAGAAAGTTCGGTGTGTTACTTTCGTATCGGTGCCGGTTGGCAGCGAGGGGAAAACACGTGGCGGCCGCAACGGATGCGGTCGCAACTTGGGGGGCGGCGAAATAGTTGCGAAAAGTATCGGTGCAGCAATACACCGGCACGGCGCAGCGCGCGCCTTGCACATTAATCATTTAAATTAATTCTTACATTCGCGCCCACGCTCCCCGCCGCACCTCTTTGGGAGTGGTAGACGAAGATGCACCCCCGAAAAGAATGGAGAAGTTTGGCACAACAGACTCGGTGTGGCAAAACAACCTGTGAACGAAGTGCCTTGATATCCTTACCTAGGTGCGGCATGGGCGCGTAAAAACGAAAAAAGATGAAACGTTGAAATAGACGTGGAAAATACCAAAACTACTTTAAAGCCATTAAAGTCTCTTATATTGAAAATGCGCGGCGCACTAAAGAGTTTTTCTCGGGGGTGTCTTTGAAGGGTGACCTATTCATGCCTGTTTTGTTTCCCGACAATCGTCTTTGTGCGCATCACTACCAGCATTTCCTTGCGTAATATTAATTATTCCAGCTACTGATGAAACTAATTTTTCAAGCTAAAAATATACTTATGATTAGTTGACGGATTTTTGTGAATCAAGGCACAAATAACAGCATTACATTTCCCGCGGAAATGAAAAATTACGTAATCTTAGAGCCATTCAATCAACTAAGAGCACACGACGCACAACCAAACGCGGACGCTTATTAATTATACGTTTTTATCGACTGCTACCTATTAGTGTAACACCGCCAGCCAGCAGCCACCACAGCCATGGGCTATATTTATCTATCTGCACATTTAACTTTATGTTCGTCGTATATTTCTTGGCACGTCTTTGGGGGTGTGGGGTTCGCTTCCTTTCGTTTGATAGCGCGGTATCGCTCAGTCGGCGGGCCGTATAACTCACACGCGCGCAATCTACAACTCTACGCCTACACGCGCGGCCGTAATTTTGCTACTTGCGCATACATACATACACATAGCGTACACCACCCCCTCGCCTGGCACACATCCGCTCTGCGGTGTGGTCGTAATACTTACGAACGGGATTAGCGTTTGAGTGAATAATGCAACCCGAATCGATTCTAATAGGCGTATGACGTGACGCTCGCCAATATATCACGAAGCGTGTCGCGATACACCATACCAACACACCGCGCACACCAACGCAAACAAGGCAGCCCGTGCGTCAACAGACGTCCCATGCAACAACAACAACAACAGCAAAGCACAGCAGTAGCACAACAACGCCCAGCAATCCACTTCACTACCACGCCACACGCAGTCAGAAATAACAGTTCTTCCAATAAGGAAGAAGAGGAGGAGGAAGAAGAAGTGGAAGAAGAACGGATGGAAGAGATTGCGAAAGGGTTACCGCGCCAGCCGACAACTAATAAAACGTCAATTTAGCATCAATCCTGAATGTGTTTCCCGCGATCGCGATCGGTTGCGGGGGCTTGGTTGGTTATTTGATGTGTGACGCAGCACAATACCACCGACTTTTACAGTGCGATTGGCACTCTTTTTGTGTTTCTTGTACAAATATAGCGCATATATGCGAATGAACAACAGTAGGTATTTCGGTGGGACGTCGAACTGGATATTAATAGCTACTAAGCAAAATCCAATAAGCGCTTTATTGGTGTTTAAATGTTTCCAGTCTATTGCTTCTGCGATGGTATTTCATGCGGGTTTTTGTAATTTTTGGTACGCCTACACTAAATCCAGGTACGGAAGGATAATATATCTTCCTGGTAAACCATTGCAAAACGGAATAATAATAAATATAAATTGTTTATCAGCTGCATGACCTATTATTAAACATGCAATTAGACAAGTATACAACAGCGCTTGATTTATGATCGGCGTTGATTCATCTCATCCGCATGTTTTGCGGGCGTGCGGGAACAATATACCTGTCGACAGTGGTTGCAATCAACCTCACTAAAGTTTATCAAGAGAGAGAATACAATAGTTTTACTAACTCCGCGCACACATCACTATATACGTCAGCATTGCGTTGCAATCGTGCACGCTGCTGCCGGGCTGGACGTGTGTGAACAGAACTATGTAATTAGCAACAACATATTTGGCGTTGGCGCAATGTTTACGGAACGTATAAAGAACGGAGGCGAGCGGTCAACGCGTAATGTATGTACACGCCACTGATGCAGTCCGAAAATGGTGAAAACGGCAAATTCGCCCAAACGCAACACTGGATAAAACAACGGCTACGCAAGGCCGCAAAGCTATTTAGCTTCTATATACGAATTCAGAAGTTCACGCGGGCGCGGCAGTGAAAACATTCGGGAATGACCATTAGCCCGCTCTCTTAACACATGTAGTTAACTGCCGGCCATATTTACATCTCGTATGAATAAAGCCCCAGCACAAGCGAGGGCTAGTCGATGTTATTAGTTTTGCGGGCGGAGGCGCCGGGCTTGAACCGGGCATGGAAAACGAGTTTATTATGCGTGGCGCGTTATTATGTGTCTATGCGCGCAAATTGCCCACTGGTAGGAAAGAGTAGTGTTTGCCAACGCTGCATCCGTCGCTCAATCTATGCAAATGAATTAAATTCTAACAATTACGCTTTTAAATTAATCATTTTGCAACGAATTTAATTTGATTTTTGTAATTCAGAGATACCTATAAGTACTATAGTGTAGAAGGCAACGTGTTTACCACTTTATGTAAATTACGTAATTTTTTGCGATATATATCCGGCACGACTATTTAAGAGTTGCTCGCGGTAGCACATACACACACATCGCTTCGCTTGTTATTATTCCAAGTCAGCAGGAATGAGAGATGGGATTTTTTGCGCTTGCAACGCCGCACATTGTTTGCTGTTGCTGTTGTTGCCATAGTGAAACGGCTTGCGCTGTTAAACATACCATCCACGAAATCACCGACACAACGCATTCATGTCGCAGCCAACGGCAGCGGCAGCCGCCAGTAATGAGCATCGTAGGAAAAAGAAGAGGATTCCGCAGAGGCAAGGCATAGAAGACTTTTTGTCGCGCACCCTCTCCTCACTCTCCTCCTGCCTTTCGCTGCCTTTGCATTAAATTGCATTTTGTTAATTAGTTTTTGCGCGCGCATTTATAATTAATTAATGACTGGTAAACGGCAATAAAATTTTTTGTCATCGCTGCGCCAACCGCAATTAATCGACGAAAAACTGTTTCGCAACAATAAAGGAGCGCCCGCGCTGTCGACACGCTTGTCCCTCGTAACGTTTTACGATAAAAATCAATTTGCGACAAAGGCATCAGCAGCAGCAGCAGCAGCAAGCTCCCAGCAAAGGAGAAAAGCTATCTTTATACCTCGATGGGGAAAAATTCATTAAAGAATTCCGACAAGCGGTTTTTAGCAATGCGCGCGGCGCGCCGGCGCGCCGATGGGCGAGATTGAAGGGAAAAATGAAGTAAACGGAAACGTGGTGCGCTTTGTTTCCCATTCATCGGCGGGGGTGGAGAACATCGAATGCCTGCGCTGGCAGAGGACGGGCAGGATGAAAAAGAGCGGAAACTTTTATCTGACAAGCGACGCGCGACGCAAAAACGAAGCCACCGCATAGTAATAAAGTGCGGGGAGGGCAAGACGACGAAAAATCCCTTCACGCGCTGTCGAAGCACACGCAGTTTATGCGCGAGCGCCGGGGAAACGTCAATATTGTTTCAAAATCCGCGCGCGCGCGGGCAGGCCGGGCGGTAAAACATAAAGTTATTGAATAAATTACAATATTAAAAAGTGCGAAATGTATATTTTCCAGTCGGCCTCCTGCGAAACGTGCGAACGAACGAATGGCGGAAATGCATAACTAACTGCTCCGGGTTGAGGGAAAAGTTGAGGTATAAAATGAAGGAGGCGAAAGAAGAGAGAGAAAAATACTTGCGGAGGTGTGCGATGACATTGTCAGCCGTGGGCGGAAGGCGGAAAAAGAGTTTCGCTCGAAGACGAACTACAGGTACGCGAGGGGCGGCGCAAATCGGTAAAACCAAAAGTTATTCCAAGCGTCGCCGGCGGTTATATGGATGGTTCGTTGACTCGCCCCAGTGGTGATTGTCAGGAGGGTGGATGCTAAGTAAATGGACGGCTCGCCGAAAATAGCTAATGGTAGAGTGAAACACGGGGATGGTCACAAGCGGTCTAATGGGATTGAAGGAGATCGATGAAAAATCTGCCTGGATAAGCATTACTTCTCAGAAAATTGAATTGGGTTTGCGTAAGCACACTCGAGTAACGCAGATGAAATTAATAATAGATGCACTCGCGCTAATTGCGCAACATTTCAAAGATTTCCGTTTGATGGTGCTTTTTTTCTCTTGCGAGTTAAAGCGTTAACATTCAAATCTCCTGATTTGATGGCGGGATAAATCCGGCAAGGCATCGCGAATCAAATCTTTAACTTTATGTTACTATAAATCGCGCTTAATAAAATTACTACCAGTCAACTCAAAGAGCCGTCTTGCATGTAAATCATCTATTTTATAATGCTCGCTCGGCGCGAGCGCCAACGCCAAGCTTTACAACCGTGCGCGCGCGCGCGTTCGTTTCGTTTGCGCGTTTGCGTTCGTTCGTTCGTAGCAACCGACCTACGACGCTTCCGGCGCGAGCGCGCTCGTTTGCGAAGAAACGAATCTCGCGCGGTGGCGCGTCATGAAATTTATACGCATTTAGTCGGGTAAGTAATTAATTTGATATTCCGTTGGCATTCCAATGACCAGCAGCGTCATTTCGCAATTCAGATGTACATGCAATTAGCATGATTAATTATGTGCTCTTGATGAATACGGCTATATCTTTAGTAAATACATTTTTTAATTATTCATTACAGAAATATTGTTGACAAAAAGTTCCGACTTGCCATCGCGAACGGAAATGTAACACTAGCTCATCAACGCGTTGGTCGGCGACGGTGCGTGGTTGCGTGAAGAGTGCGTGGCGCGCACTCGTCGACCGTGAAAACGTTAAGTGCTTCGTAAACACAATCACAGAAGAAATTAATTACGCCGACAATGAATATTCATATGCGCTCCTTATGTCGAGAGAGCACGCGCCCTCCATGCATGCGTAGTACGTTCGTATGGCGATGCGTCCCCTCGAACGTTCGACGCGGCCCGGCGCCTCCACTCGTATGTATGCTGGAGTTTAAAGAGAGCGGCGCTTCCAAGGGCTTATGTCGTTTCAAATATATTAATGAATTTAAATTTTGCATAGTACAACATTGTGTCGAGGATGTAACGTTTTCAAGCCCTCTATGTAATTTTCTAGCTTACAGCCGTTCTTTGCACATACACGATATGTGACAGGACTGCTTAGTTAGTTAGTACCAACTTCCGGAAATTGAAATTGAATTACAAGTTTTCTGCGAGTTGTAATTTACTTTTGCAATTCTTGTTTTCTACGAGAAAAAAATACTTATCAGTTTGCTACAGAATCATTTTTCAATGTTTTTAATTAATAAAATTAATAATTGTTATGCGTACAAAGAGGGCTATCTGAAGATAGCATAGTACGATCATCAAACCCGATATGAAATTAAATTCACGTCGCAGCAATTAATGCCAGCGCATTCGAGTTCAGAGTGAGCGCCGCCCCGAAGCGTGTGCGTCGGCGAAAAATATCCGAAACACGAGTTTGTTTGTTGGCAACGGCATGGCATTCGAAGCGCGGATGAGATAGGCGCGAGCGCGCGCACGTGCACGCACATTGTGCGCGACGCAAATGTTTGTAATTTAAACTTCGGTATGTCGTTGGCTCGTTCCGTTTTTCCGCATTGTTGCCAAAGTCTTTAAATATGAGACTTGTCGGTTGGCCGTAAATGGCGATGGCTGAGGGCTTCATTAAAATGTTCGCGTTGCTTTTTCTCCACGTTTCTGGGTTGCCACTTCCCATTTCGACAGTAGCCATTACGGTTGCGTTCAATGCGCGGTGCAGAGATAAAGACATTTTCATTCGAATTGAATTTTCTTAGCAGCAGCAGCAGCAGTGTGTACACGCGCACGCTAGCGCTCGAAATGAGAACATTTCCATTCGTAATGATTAAAATTTTGGCCAATCACAATATTAATAATGCCAGCAGGTGTTTGCGTGCGTATGGAATGGTAATATTTCGAAAGCAAAATTTACTTTCGCAACTTTTGCTTGCGCCAAGTTATGATTTTGCTGAATAAAATTATAAATAAAAAGTGTAATCAGTACCTTGTAACTTGTACGAGTTATAAGTAATCAGGTGAATGTGTTTCTGTTTTTCTTGTCGTTTTACTTTGAAGCGGCACCAACTTGGCGAATCGGTAGGAAAAAATAATACATTCAAATTTGTTTCATATACCTACCACTTAGTAAAGACAGAAAAATGCAAGTTTCAATCGTGAACAAGTGAACTGCGAAAGCAATAAAACGTCTGCATCGCCCCCTTTTCGTTTGATATTCCTTGAACCCTTCACGTATCACGTATCCTTTAGGGCCGCCTATACCCTTCTACTTTCGCTCCAATTCGCCTCCGCTCGCATCCGTTGCCCTCGGCGCATTGATCTTTTTTCGCGGTGTAGTTTTCTTAGCCTTCCTCCTTGAGCAGACTACATAGTAGCAGCCTTCCCACCCAAACCATACGCATATAGTACATAATAATCCTCTTTTTGCCGCAAAACTTTGGTCCTTAGCAAATACCAACAAAGAAACATATTGGTAACTAACCCCTGTAATATGTACGACGCGTTGATGCCGCACACACTTATGAACGGAAAAACCCAAGAAAGGATATCCGACGAAATGAGGTGGCCGCCAATAATTCATTACGTAATTGAATGTTGTATACATCGTTACGCTACACGTCGACGGCAATGTTTTACTCCCGCCGCGTTCGTGATTGTCTGTATCTGTGCGCGGCATCGGCAAGAATTATGTGCGCGCCACACGTGATGGCAGACTTAATTAGTTCGTTATTAGCGCGAGTTTTATTTACATGCTGAATGCCGAAATAAACGGCGCCCCCTCCGGCCGCATACTCCTTGCAATTGCTTACAACTGCCACAGGGCGAGTGAAATATAATCAAAGTAGTGATATATACGATTATTTACCTCCTCCCTTGAGCACAATGGTGCGTTTCCTGTGTTTTATTTTAATTCTCTACCAAAGCACTAAATAATTAAAAACCAGCGAAACTAATTTACATTTATATACATTGATTGAAACAATTTACGAGTCCAGACTGAAACATCTTCTGTTTCTTTAAATTGCTTCATCGTTCGATTCTCATTAGCATAGCCACACAAAGCTCTGCGGCATTCAATTTGAAAGACTGTTAATTCCAATCTGCTTCACTTTGATGTTAGCGGTACGGACGCGCCTACGCACACTTTGGCACACTTTGTTTTGACGAAAAGGGATTTTTGCGCAAATGAATCGGGGCGATCCAATTTCCCAAGCCGCACATTAGATGCAGGATCGCGCACCCGGCGCCCCGGCATATGCATGCATAATATTCTTAACTCTTTTGGTAATGCTTATCACGTATCGGACAACATTCGACTCTCGGCCAACTTTGCACAGCGGGGCGGAAGCATTCGGGGTCGTTGGCAGCGGGTCGCAGCGCAGTAAGGGAATATAATAAGGCAGCAGTGAGTTTTGCATGTGTTTGAGCAAAGTTGGCGACGTCACCGATACGTTACCAATTTGCCCACTAGGTATATGCGCGTACCTTTCTCGACAGAAAGTTTTATGCCTAGAGCGTCCATCTGCTTTCTACAGCTGTGATTTTAATTCATCCATTCTATATTCCCTTATTTATTATTTCATACTTTCTAATGCCATTAACTAAATTCGACTTAAAAATATAATTCAATAACAAAATAATTGTATTTAAAGAGGTTCGCTAAGTTTTACAGTAATTAGTCAATCGTCGTGCAATAACAAATATCGACATTTGTGAATTTCTTCTGATGTAATATGTGACCTCACGCTTCGGCGCTCAGGTTTTCGACCTGAAAGTTGGCTACGTGGGGCAAACCAAATTCCACCATCCTTTCCACCCCAACCGCGCAATGCCAAGCATATTATTGCCATCCCTATAGGACGAACACGTGGAAAACGTGCGTCCGGTAAGAATCATCATTCGTTCTATGACGATAACGTCGATTTAATGTTTGCCGAACGTGCAACTACTAAATGCCACCCACATTATCTCTCCACTGACACACACACATACATAGCAAGGGCAACTGGGAAAATTTGTATGGTGGAAATCGGGATGCGTCGCGAAAGTTTTGCGTGATGACTAATGTCGATTTTATTGTCTGCCGGCTTTCCATATTCCATATAAATCGCTCTTCAATCGCAACCGATTTGCAGTCGTAGCCGCAGTCTTGGTTCGATTTGGCGGATGGTTGTTTTTCCCGCCTCCACTCGCGACCTGCGAAGGAAATCCCCCCCACGCACACATAGATATATGCGTTGGCATGCAAGCGATCGACCGTCGGACGCGCTGAGCCTGTCGGAACAGCTTCTTGCATGCCATCATGCATGCGCACAACGCGCACACTTGACGCAAATACATATTTAATTTTACGAGCTTTTAGCACGAAAAGTTTATCGTGAACTAGGCCGGGTCGCGCGCGCTTGCGATGCATGTACCTTGCTCGCGCATATAGTTTGGAAAATGATTGATACGCCTGACTGCGTTCTGGCATTTTACGACCTGCACACACGGTGCGCGAGCGCGCGAAATTAAAACCTTTAGCTCTATCTTCAAGCGCAGCCCATCTCAACTTGATGTTCTTCTCAAAAAGTTTTCAACTTACGATGGCGGAGAGGCGCCGAGAGTACAAAAATTGGGCTTCTACCCCCGTCCTTTGTGCAGGGACGAGCGTAATTACTAATACAAGCCACTACCGCCCCGTGAATGTACGTGGCTCGATTGGGCCGCGGACGTGTTTGGAAAGCTTTTCGGGAATCTATTATGTAGTTTGTATAGCAGGGGCGCACGGATATGGGGATGCGCAAGGGGTGTGCGCCACGCAAACAGCGATTATATGCGAGAAGTTTGGCCATATCGCGTTCGGCCGGCGCGGCGTGCGCCGTTACCACTCATCCCCCCTGCCAGCATGCAACGCACCACCAATGCTGGGGTTTATTATGGCTTATCTGAAATATTAAAAGTTGCGCGTCCTACACCCCCGCACAGCGCCACGCTTTTGTTTATGGCAAGCGTACGGCTCGCCCTCATCCTTCGCACTCTGCCGACGCGTCGGCGGAAAGAAGTGGATGTAATGAATTAGCACTGGCGCGAACTTCCCATGCGCGGCAATTATAACGGAAATTTATATCCGACGCGCATCTCTTCATCGCATTCGCCCAACCAACGCGTTCTTTTTTTCTGTAGGGATGAGAGCGAATCTTGCTAACTAAATTACATATTATGCCTATCTAGTAGTGCACACTGAAAATCTTATTTTGCTATATTATTCCGCAATAATAAAGAAAAACTCGAATAAATAATAAGTACCTAAGTAATGGTTTTTACTTAAAAATATTAAAACGCAAGTAGCATACTAATTATTGATTCCGACGTAATTGTGTAATACTTATAACTTTATTATCTGCCATCTGCGCCGACTTAACGAGTTCAGGCGCAATCTAGAAATTTAATCGCAATTAAGATACACATATACTTTGTTTACTGCACGACGTCTAATTTGCATGGCATTGCAGTGCGTTGCGGAAATATTTCATTCCGCGCTGAAACAATAATGAGCGTAGGCAAAGTGCACAGTGGATAAATAAAGCCGTTATAAAATTGCGATGACATCTGGAGTGGAAAAAGTTTAGTCGGAGGAGAGATGACTCGTTTTTGGCGCGAGGGTGACTGGAGAGAGTCTCATTCGCCAAGAGACTCTCGCGGTAAGATGCGGTTCACTATCGCCGACGCACTGGAAAAAAGCCGCTCTTGGCTCGCTCGTCGTTTGCGTGCGGGAAAAAAGGGAAGGCGAATTACAGCATTAAGGAATGGCGGAACATAATTCTCCGTTAATCTCGCAATGCGCCAAAATGCTCTCACGCGCGCACGAAACGGTGCGGCGGTGGAGGCGCCGGGCGGCGGTTGGAAAACGAAGGGACCGGCCAACAATCGAGATTCATAAACATCTGGCTGTGTAATCTAGCCGCTTTTTCGACCCGTAGGAGATATATAGAACGGAGAGATGAAGATCAATGCGTAGACACAAAGTTAACCGACAGTTTCGGATGAAAGTGAAACGGGGGGGGGGGGGGGGGGAAGTTTATTAGGCCCACCCGATCGTGTAGCCATCGTATGATGTTAATTGTTCAATTTGTTTCTATTCTATTGCATCAAAGCTAATTCGCCGCATTTAATATAGAGCGCTATATATTTCTAAGATGAAGAATTTAATCATCATTTTGATTTTAATGCTGAAAATGATCCTTCTAATAGACGCAAAGTAACAACGTTTTCAATTTCGTCGATGGTGATAAGACTTGATAACAGATTTGCTCCGCGCGCGCGTCTGCGCTCCCTCGTCGAAAGTTGCCATGTCTTCGCTTCGGGCGCTTGTTAGCTCCCCTTCACGGCGTTACCTTTGCGACGATGGCGGTAACGAGGGCAAAAAGGCAAGCGTCCCGACGCAGACGCCGCCCTCCGCGCTCACCTTCGTCCGTCTCAGCAAGCAGTTGTGGTTTTAGATTATGGCTCATCATCGACCATTTATATTCTGTTTGCGGACGCCGCATGCGTCGCAATTAACACTAAATTCCTCTTAATTGCCCGCTTCTTCACTAGCGCATGTGATCATCCCCCCACACATCGTTTTCACTAATAGCTATCCAGCTGCAGGACCGCCTTGCGGAATGCATCGATAATGTTCGAAACGTGCGTGCCGATCGATGGTGCTTTGCGCGCGCGCCTTATCGGTAACTTAATACTAATGTAATCTCGATATTAGCGCACATTTCGTTTTAATCCAATTCCGCACACTCGACGGCGTGTGGTGCCACTTGACGCTCACGCTCGTGCTCTTAATATTTACTATTACGGCAAACGCAATTAATTAAGTGCAATGGCGCGCACGATTCGAACAATGCGCCGAGCAATGTTTATTGGACGTACGGGGATTCTCCGAATGCTGACCGCAGCCGATGTTTGCCTTGCAGTGCGATTTTCAATAACTAATTAAAATTCAATGTTGCCAGCGGGCATTGAGTTTTTCATTTTCTTTTGTGCAACACGTACACGAGGAAAAACAACAGTGACACAAAAAGTGGTTATAGCATTTAATCCATAAATTATTAGTTGCGAGTTGATGATGAGTTTCGGGCAAAGTTCTAAATTTGTTTGCCAACTGCTAGTATATTGTTTTGGAAAACTTAAAACAGTTTCTATATGGATATTCGCGAATCAATTAACCCAAATCTAAAAGGAGTCCTTCGCGCAACCCCACAGATTGTTAGATGCGTTACGAACAATGGGGATGGATGATATGAGAGTGTGTCGGACAACCAGCCAGACCCGAAACACACCCATACACATTACACACACGCACGGCGAGAGAGGGAAAATGAAAATTAAAACCGTAAAGGAAAACTTTAAATTCGATTTGCGCGGGAACATGTTTGTCGTAAACCTAATAACAAACACGGGCTGTCATCAGAAGACATGCCAGGCTGCGCAAACGCGAAACTAGCAAACAGAGTAGAATATATAAAACAAACGAAACGTGCTTTTCGCCCAGGCCCACAACACGACACGGACGCGCGCTAGATTTCGTCCGACCAACCCTATCATACCTATGAACCTTTTTTTCGTTCTATTGGAAACACAATCGGCCAACGGCACGAGAAAGGGATGTTAAATATTTTCCTCTAGATGTCTAGGACATTTCGAATGTCGCCGGTGACATCCGTGAGGAAGAAATAAAGTTTGCCGTCGCCGTCAACGCAAAACATTATACATACCACTGCGAGATGGACCACACGATAAGCGTATGGGGGGTCGTTCGGTGTGCAGCGCTTTGTGGTGACGGCACGTGGACATATGTAATGCATTTCGAAGCGTAGAGAAACAGGACGTGTGCCAAAAGTAATGCTAAACCGTGTATGATGATTGCGAGCGTTTATGTGTGCTGTAAAATTGAACGGTTTCAGACAGCATAACAACGCACGCATGTCAAAGCGCCGACGACCTGACCAACAAACACTGGCGCTGCACGCCGGCGCTAACGAATGTTAAATGTATAGTATGTGTGAGGTGGAATGAAATATTCGTGCGTTATTAGATTTTTGTGTTTGCCGTCGCCCACGTTAATTACTAGCGCGTGGAAAACTTTTCAGGTTATTCGGTAATCATATTTCGCATTTAATTAATTTCTATATAGCTCCAGTCTTTTTAGGGCACAAATAAATATGAATAGTTTATTGCCCAGTCAAGTTACTTAAAAATGGAACAATTAGCATATAATCTAAGAACTAGAAAAAAAAAAAGAAATTATATTTGTGGTTATAAAAGGGGTATTTGTTAATGAAAATTATTTATTTTTGAATTTTGTACTTAAATATTTGTGGAATTGTGAAAAAGTTAATTTGAAGCTGTTTAATGCGCGTAAACGGCAGTGTGTAGTCAAGGGCGGTTTCACATAAATGTGTTTTCATTATTATTAAAATCTTCAATCACTATTGTCATACGAGATTTGTGATACAATTAAATCAAACAAACAGAAATATTCCTACCTCGAATGCGATTTACATACTGTTTCAATTATCCTCGTACCTGCAGCGGAAACACGTATTCATTACAGACATATATTCAATTTTTTCACGTATTGCATTGAGTCGTTATATGCCAGATTTAATTAATACCGTAGTTGCCAGATGAAACCTTTAATTAACATGTGAAATGTGCAAATTAAAATCGTAGAAACATTTCCATGTCGCTATGCATTTATCCATAAATGCAGTGCAATTGGCAACATCTCTTACATTATTCTCTAATTATTTTATTTATGAATTTATACAATTTTTTCATATCATGTAATTAAAAATACCCCGTTTGAATTTGCCGATTTTACTTTTTCATATTGTTAGTGACATTCAAATGTTGATACGCCTGAAAATACCAAGTAATATACTCCATAGCCCAAATTGTAGGCGCTCGTATTCCGCCATCATGAATTCTCCCCGTTTGTTGCTGGCGCCCTGCCGTCACCACCACCATCATCCACCATCAGCAAGTGCCTACCCTCTACCCCCGCGGGCCACCCACGCGCGCCCGCCGCTAGCGCGTTCGGTAACCGTCTGACAACGGCGATAATTTATTTTCATCTTTAATTCGTACCACGGCCGAATATTAACACGAACATTAATAATTTACGTTAACACCGCGCTCGCGCTCAACGCGCCGCCAACACCAAGCCAAAACCCACCCACTGTTGCCATTGAATGAAGGTGAACCGGCGGCGCCTCGCACACACAGCATCCCTTTTCGTTCCTTTCGCATCCCCCCCCTCTCGTGCGCCAAACGTATTTCGAGCCTGCGACTTGTGCGCGCGTCGAAAACGCACACATCATCGCCATTATTACTGATATTACTGGTGTAAAACGAATGTAGTCGTACTTTCCTGATAATATACGGGCACGAGCGCCTGGCGCGTCGTCTCTAAATCTAGAATCATGCTTGACTCCCCTACGCAATGCAAAGCGTGGGCGAGGCGGTGCTGAAACGAAATCGAAACGACGGACGCCGACGCGTGCTTCCTGCTTTTAATATGATTCTTAATTTATGTGTAATTGAACTTGAACTCGACGCAGCGCGCAGTTTTTTGCGGGCGCGTTCTTTCTTAATTTCGCCACTGGCAGGCAAGAAATAAATTATGCGCACATTGGTTACAAATGAAAACGAAATGGTTCGCTGTGCCTTTATGCGCAAAGAAGATTGCGGTCATGCGCGCCCCTTATAAAGGAGTCTTCTCAGAAGGACAAAGAAGGGGCTCGTTCCTTGCTTGGAGGAATTATAAAGGAATGCACTTTATTATAAGCCAACTTTATTGTGTGTACATTGAGTGATGAACCTATTATTATGTAAAATCCGAGAGTGAATTTGTCCTTGCTTATAGGACCCTTCGATGGATTGCGACGCACATGCGTGGGTGGGTGTTTTCTCGCGGGGGTGGTCTGGACAGAAGGCTATAAAGAACCTCGCAAGAAAAAAGGGTTCTCATTCTCTTGTGTGTGTGCATGGGTGCGGGCGTGAGCGTTGTGTTGTATGAATGAACGACTGGGGCACGTAAGGATATCGGGCATATATCACTTGCTCGGCACAAAATTGTGTACGGCCGACAGCGACATAAATCGATGACAAATTGGTTATTCGCGCTATTTAGAAATCTAGTCGGTATACCTATTACTTTATTTATAATTTATAACAAATTGCGTTTGCAAAGAATAATCACCGGCAAAAAGAAAACAGATGAAGAAAAAATCCGGAAATATGCATCACAAATTCACATATTTGCAAAGTACAAATGGGATTCGAACTGTAAAAGTCGGCGCAATGCGATCGGGCAACGATTGGGGAAAAAGCCACTTTTGAAGTGTTTTTCGGGGCGCCGCCGCCGCCGCCGGGGCGAAAGCGACTTGTGTGCAAAATCTAGAGCGGAAACGTGCCCGCCTTCATCTACATATGCGTTCGCACTGTTTCATTCGCCTTCCCCGTTCCAATTTTCGGTGCCTCATTTTGTTTGCTTCCTGTGCTTCCTGCGTTTTTCTTTTAGCGTATTTATTTGCCGAATAATTCATACGCCAACGAAAAAACAATGCGACATTCGCCATTCAAGCTGGAGAACGTTTTGCGACTTTGTTTGCGTAAATATTTTACGGGGGCGTTATTTTGCGCTCAGCGGCACAATTTTATTACTGGCCGAATTTCCCAGTAGCGCCTCTCGCTTACGTATGTATGCATGCACGCATGACGTTTGGCAAGCATTTTGAATATTGCATATATACATCGATATTGGGGACAGTTTTTTTTGGTGTTGCGCGTGCCGCCAATTTACATGCATGCATACGTATGAACGCGTTACGTCGATGTCGCGCGACAGGCGATTCGTATTGAAATTTTTTGGGGTGGTTTCAATTGAAAGCTAAGGGCGCGCCGCCTGGATGTGAGCATTGAATTATCACATCGCCGGTTGCGTAATGACAGCGCCAACCAGGCAGCGAGCGGCCCGAAAGATTTTATTTATTGCCGCACAATAGTTTTTGAGCGCGCGGACGCAATATGCATGCATGTATCAATATTGTGTGCGTTGTGTGATTTGAATAATAACGCGCGCATGTTGGACGCGCGCAATATATCAGTTTCGACACGCCGCGACGATTTTTCATTCATATTCATATATGGATGTAGTATGAAAAGCGAGGGCGCACGAATCGTACAGATTCATTTGATTTCATTCGGTCGTTTGATGTAAATGAACTACCCTTGACGCGCATCGGGTTCGCGCTCGGGCTTTAGATAAAAGATGTATGCGGATCAATTGTTGCAAATAACGCTCTCAGTTTAATTGTCGTTTGACCCCTAGACAATGTTATCAATTAATGTTCCTTCTTGGATTTCAGTTTCTTCTTACGTCTATTTTAATTATGCGCATATAGGTGAAACCGAAATGAATATTTAATAGAGCCGTTGTATGTTGAACGTAGTAAGCGAGGAAATCAATGCCGCTGGAGACCTATTTAATCCTGTCTAACTCCATATTCACCACTCACACGTCAAGTACAATACGTAGTCATGTAGGCTGGAAAAGTCAATGGCGATCAAACGATCATCGTGAAGAATTTGACTTTTCGCTTTGACGTGGCACCGAAAATAAGTACCCTCATGACATATGTAACTTCCGCCGTCGTACACATCGTTACAGGGTTGCAAATAAAATTAATTGCCTTGTCGGAATTGTTGATTTCCTCGTTAATTCCACGCCATCTATTAATTTCGTATCGCTATCGGCTCCTTCTTCGGCGCATGCGTTTTGTCATTGCCGCTTCAATTAAAAGGATGAAGGCTAATTGGTTTCGATGCGGCCGGGCGGGGCGAGGCGTTCGAGCGTAGCATTACAACACGCATTTGCGCACACTGCGTGCCGTGCGTTTAATTGAATACGTGATTTACAATTACGGAAACGCGATTGATTAATTGTGGTTGTCGTGGTGGTGGGTTTGCTGTTGGCCAGGTGCAGTTGACGGCGTGCATCATTTCGAATACTTATCCAGCACACGGCCGGCGCGCATTGAATAGTTAATGTCACTGCGGTGTGGTAATCGTAGTTACATTTACGTTTGTGATTTTTTCCAACTGGCGTTTACGTGAAAAATTAGTTAACCATGTTAAATGCGCATGTTGGTAGGCTAATTAGTTTGTTTGAAGCAATTCGTTGATATTAATTGTGATTAATTCGAAAAGTCCAAATCTGACCTGGATCGCGGCGCGTTTCCGAGGGTGGCGCATGTAGTAGAAAACGAAAAGTCAATTACTTCATATCTGCGTGCGAACGGGGCACGGAAACGACAAATCTAATACCGAATCGCGCCGGGAGTGGGTGGGCCGCCCCTTCACGAAATGTTATGACACGTAAAACGAGGTGCGTGAGAAAAAGTGACAGGTGGATTCCGAGGGCGTATTATAGACGGGGGCATGTATACGTACACCCTACAACCAACGTGTCAACGTACATAATACCTATTACCTTTTTGAATACATTCGCGAGTAGATGGATTCAAGATTATATTTAGAATAAATGAATTGGCTATATCGATTGATATCGAGTAAGATTAAGTTGACGAAATCCTATAAAAATTTTGATCATATTACACTCATCGCTTTAAAGTGCTGTGCTTGACTTATGTCTTTATTCATTATGTTATTTTTGTTCCAGGTGGGTGAACTGTAAACGCAACCCCGAGTGATAATCCGCAATGAGCGGCGAGCGCACCAAGTAAAAACGTATATAATACAATTATCTCAAGAAAACAATAGCGTAATTTCTCGACCGGAAATAGTAAATGCAACTTGCGCATAATAATGCTGGCGGGCGGGTTGGAAGTACTCGTTACTTGCGCGCGCGCACGTTCACAATGCAAGCGAAGGGCGGCTCGCGAACCGGATACGCATCCTCTCGTCGTCGTCGTCGTCGTCGCGACAGACAGTGCGAGCGCGGGCTCTGATCCGTTTTCGGCCTGATGCGCCAATCCGCCCGCGCGCGAGCTTTTGTTGAAGCGTTCGCAACAGTTGTTGCGTCGAGTTCGCGCTTTCCGGCCGTTGTACATCCCGACCAACCCGCAACAGTCAAGCAGCCCGCACTATTATATTATTAAAGCGAGCAATATCGGGGACGAAAAGGTTGAACTCGCTGGCGCTGCTGTCGGCTGGAAGACGCCGCACCCGTCTTGTTGTAGTTGTGTAAGACGTCCGCCGCGTAAAATTACGTTCTAAGTATATAATGTTCACCAGTGGTAGAGGACGAATACTGTGCAAAAGGACATGGAGCCGCTTGGAATTCGCATCTCCAAAAATTCCTTTCGCACACTTTACATTTGACACGCGTGCGGCGCGGCGTCAACTAAGATTAAACTACTACAAGTATTTGTCGCAAGAACAATAATGTTTGGGAGTGCGTGTTTAATGTCAACCGTACGCACTGCAAGAACATTGTAACAGCTATGTTGATCGTAAACATTCGGCGAAGTAAGCCTGATGGGGGGTGTTTTTTTCAATAACCTTAAAGAAAGTAATTACAAATTGAAATGGGCGGCCAAAGTTTTGGGCGAAACGATCGAAATTTGAAACTTAAACTATTAAACGGGTTAATGCAAGCCACCAGCTAGCGGAGACGCACACCTACGCGCTTTCATTCCGCAATTATTGGAATAAGTAACAATGAGTAATGTACGAATGATGAAGGAAATCCTGTAATGTAATTTCTATTGAGTAGGACGTCGCAGGACACAATGGCTCGCGCTCGCGCACAGGGGTAGTATATACATACCGACATACATTGTACATGCGGTCGGTGCGCGTGGGGGAGTACGAAACTTTCCTCCTAGCCGCCCGGTTACCACCAGCCGAACCGACCAACAATAATAAGACAAAGCATTAAACTGTCGAAAGTTCTTTTGCGCACGCGCGCCGCGGCTTTCCGCTTCCCGGTTTGGTGCGCTCGTTCTTGGGCAAGTGAAACTTACCAGCGCCAACTTACTCATTATTAAATAGTGCTTAGATCTAACGCATACGTCGGCGTCGTTCACTTCCCGCGTTGCGTCGCCAGCGGGCTGAGTGTATTTGAATTATTTTCAACAAATTCGATTAAACGCGGTTTTATCCTTTGTGATTGCGTTGAAATAAGTGATATCGACTATACGAGTCCTGTCGATAGACAGCAGGAAGCCCTTCACTTTGCGATGCGGTATTAAAAGTAAACCCGTTGTCAGCGCGAACTGCACTTTTCGCAAACAATGCGCAGACGAACGTTGTCGCATTATGTTTCATCCGGACTTCGTGATTATGCATTTGATTTTGTCGGGGCGCAAAGTGCAATTCATTGCAATGAACTGAAAAACTGCACAGTTTATGTTGTGATTGGAAATACCTAACATAATAATATAGGACAAATTTTGTTTCGTACAATATGTCATAAATATCTAAATAGCAAAGCATTGTTGCGTTTTCATAGCAACTTTCAGAAACATAATTAATGCGTAGTGCGCCGCTACAGGTCATCATTTAAAAATTAAAAAAGCAATTTCAAGTTTCCGTGCAGTATCGCCAATGCTACTGCAACTTCTTTTTGCTCGTTCTATAATCTAACCTATTCTCTTTTAACCGCGTTAAATATTTACCCGAATCCAAGAAGAAAAAAAGCAGGATTATACCAGCTAGAATGACCGCTTCGAAACTCACAATGTGCATCAATTATTAAGCAATCATTTTATTTATTCGCAGCGGGCCGTTTCATTTTTACACTTTGGTATTCGAAAAGGGAAAAATCCGACGAGCAAATAAAGAATTTAATCTCGTTTCCGAAACGAACCATGGCGAGAGAAAGAGCGAGAGGGAGAAAGAAAAAAGATTAAAGTTTGGAATTAAGAGAGGCATTAAAACTTTCCGCCGCCGATGTATGTGTGCCAGTTGGCGGTGGTGGAGGCGCCGGGTTGGGCCGTTCTACACGTACCTATAATATTGTCTTTTTTGTGCACGGGCGGGCGAGCTACGCTGTCGATGAAAAGCTTCAACACTTCTTACGAAACTCATTAAATATTGCAAATTGTTCAATCGCTTTTAATACTCGTGATGTGCGCACCGCGACGAAATGCGTTCATGGTGGTGGTGGCGGCGGTGGCGATGGCGGTGAAGCGTGTCACAGGACTTTCTCCAACGCGCGCGCGCGCGCTACGCACGCATCGCCAATTATTAATTATTCATCACAGCCCGCGTTGACACAACCTCTGCTGCTTCGGCGTTGAATGCAAACTTTCTGTAAATGAAATAATGTGAAATGCTAATATTGAGTTTGACAAATTTTGTACGCGTACTTAACCCATGGTCCAAAATATGCGTTCGAAATATTGATTTCGTAGATTTTTAGAAGGCATTTACATACTTAATAACATTGAGACTTAACTGCATTAGCCAAGCAAAAAAATTAACGTTTATTATTTACTATATGCCGTAAGTGACGGCATATATAAAACAAGTATTTCTATGTGGACTAAATTCTAAAATAACCGCATAATAATAAATCCAAGAAATCACAATCACAAGGAATTAGGCGGCGTATTATTTGTAACACGCTACATTAGGACCGATTGCGAGCGGAGCGCCTATTATACGCCGCATAATATCACGACCAGTCAATCTTTTTTATAAGAAATAGAAAGGCACAAATAAAAACTGAAGCAGGAAACATAAAAAACTTGGAGAAATATGAATGCAAAACTATACTCATATGTATTTGTGTAATATACTTCATATGTATATACAAACCCTTGCGGAATATTGAAAGGAATTTTACTACTTATATCTAAATGAGTGGAAAAAAACGTATATGTAGATTATATTCATTCGGTAAATTTTATAAATACTTTGATGTCATTAAGATTACTCTGATTTATTTTGCATTTATTTTTTCATGCATTAGTAACGTTAAATTATAATTATTTGCTATGAAATTTTTTATGAATCAATCACATTCGTTTAGATTCCAAATGACAATTATTAAATATTAATCAGTGACGAGTTGAAATGTTAAAAAAGTAATAATACACAAACATATTTAAAATGAAATTACACCGCGAGATATCGGTTGTATCCTGTCATCATATTTTAATATTTAATAAATCAAACGACCTTCATGTAACTTTTCATCCACTGGATAACTACACAGTTTAACTTTTTTTTTCGTTTCGTTGGATATTATTTTATGGTATATGTATGTTAAACAATTGTAAGACAATAGAGATTAACATTAATTAAAATACAAAATTTTCGGGGCATGTTCTATCAAAAAAGTGTAATGTATGTACACACGAAAATTATTCTTATTCATTCGTGTACGTAATGGAGTTTTGAAGGGTGGCTCGGTTTCCACCCACGCACGGCGAAAGTTCAGCCAATAAAAGCCGCTCATGCATTCGACTTTCATAATTTAATAAATTGTTACTGACATTTATAGTTCGCCTTTATGGTATTGCGTGCTATAAAGCGTTGTACAATTGGCCGTGGGGTAGATTAAATGTGCTACGTGATACATATTCGGTTCCTGCATACGAAATTAAAATTAAAGGAATGCCGCGCATGTAAAGCAAAATTTTAATTAATTTTTTACATACTAGAAACTATTACAATAACGTTCAATTAACTATTCATTTTGATTTGTGTGCGCTTTTATGTAAATTATTTAGTAAGTAATAATACAATAAGTGTGGATTTGAAAAAGTTTTTCCATTCGCATTCAAATTTCATAACACACGTGGAAAGCAATTCATAGCATTACGATAATTTTTCTCATTCAACTTCCTCATAAATTCGATTTACCTTCATAGACATCGACACACGCATTGTATCCGTCTGCGATCTATTTCGATTCGATTTACGAACACACATCTCCTGGATTGCTTTCCATTTTCGACTTGTTCTTGTTAGTTGTCGCGTGTCGTGTCGCTGTCGCCGTCGTAGTCGTTGTCGTCCTGGTTGTCCTTTGGTTGTATATGGGCGTCCTGTCGGCGTAGCATTGCTTCTTATTCCTTCAGCTGTCAGCAGCGGCGAGAACGACAACATATCCTGGTAACCACCACTGCCGCGTGCGAATTTCGATTCGTTTCGATTTCTTCCACTGCATGCGCGCGCGCGCCTGTGTGTGTGTCTCAGCGGGGAACGCCAGCAGGGTAGGACGAACAATGCGGTCGCCGTGGCCGTTTCCTACCGCTAATACCATAATAAATCCGGGAGCGGCTAATTAAAGGATAGGCTCGCATCCGCTTCCATTTCCTTCCAAGTTGGTATACACGAGCGACGGCAACGGCGACGTCGAAGACGAATGGATTGAAATAAAAACGTTTTGAATGTAGGACGCGGAGCGTACGGCACGACGCGAACGTAATTGTGATTACTTCATATTCTTCTGGGAGCAGAGGTATTAAATCTATTGAACCGCTAATGCCTACTGCCTTGGAGGTATATTAAATAAAGATTATAGTTATTCTACCAAGGTAATTAGATCTCCATCCAACTTTTTCGCATTTCTCGTATTTCCATTTACATTGCGATTTTGCATTTTGTAGCGAATGCCACGCGGTTGGGCACAATTGTTTGTCAAAGTCCTTTGTAAACACATTTTATCGCGAAAGCTGTCTTCGTCGGTTCGACGGTTGTCAGTTCAGAGTTGTCGGCTTGTTGCAGTTGTTGTTTTACAAGTCGACGGATGTATTGTTGAGTGAATAATGAATTAGTTTCTTAATTAAATAGCGCGAGTGAGAGGGAGAGAGGTTGTGAGAGCACACAGCCGGTGGTTGCGTGTCTGTGGTGTTCAAGCAGATTGCGTTTGCCAACCTCATGAACAACGCAATTGCGAACAAAAATTGCAAGATTTGCCGCTGAACAAATGCAAACACGTTGCATCAGTGTACATAAAACAGTCATTACATAAATGTAAATGAATGTTAATTGAAATTGCTTTTTACCAAAGCATAAAATATTACTGCTTCTTTTCTCTTCAGCAAATTTACCGTCTGCGATCAATGACGCTAGAAATACTACAAATAAGAAAAAGATTACGTTTGTTTCAGCCGCATATGAATACGCAACGAACAGCGTCGACTATAAAGTTATTATTATTATTTAGGTCGTAACCCCTTGGCGCACGAGAAGGGTGCGGTTCGCATGCGCCGCTTTTGTTTTATTGCAATTGGAAGAGCGAAAGAAATATATACACTCGTAAAGTTTTAACACTTTTTCCAACCGGAAGCAAACGACAAGCCTTTCTCGTGCAGCGCCCGGTCGGCTGTGGTCACATTGCTTGGGAATATGAAGTCATGTAAACTCTTTATTAACACTTTATTAACGAACGCAAGATTTACGAGCAAGTTATGACGCTTTCTTTTTTTTCGATTCGCTGGAAAGGGGCAGTTAGGGAAAAGGAGGTTTGGGGTGCGAGAGAGGGCGTGCTAAGTAAGCAAGATTAATTATACAACTCGCAATAATTTCGACAATTATCCACTTCTGTACGTCGATGTTTGCCAACATCCTGTTCGCCATACTGACGCACGGGTGGATGACTCTCTCGCCGCGCACGATATCCGGTGGCGCAGCCCGCACGCGTCGCGCATACGCAAATGTTTAATTCACGTACACGCATCTAGTGGCACGAGCGGGTGATTTCGTGTGCGGCAAGATAGGCTCGTGTCGCACTAGGCCTATGCTGCACACTCAAACACATACTATAGTGCCGGAGATAATCGAAGTTAATTATACGAAACATCTCCCTTCGTTGGTTGCTCGGCGCGCCGTGTGCAGGGTGGTATGCATGTACATATTCGCGCTAAGGTTTCTGGTCATCGCCGCTGCATGCAATATCATCAGCTTGCCGAACATGCGAGATTATTCGTGCGCCTTGGTCATTTTCAATTGCTACACAGCGCACGTGTTGTTGCGAAATCTTGTTTGAACCATCCCCAGCATCCGTTATCTTCGGACACTACGTCCTTTAGTCCAGTTGCATGTTCAACGTGTACAAAGACTCATCAACGCCCAGCTTTGGCGGTTGGTGATGGATATTTCGCTTCGAGATAAGGGCAAAGTTTTGTCTTTATAATATCCACGAACCAATGTACAATAATCAGATAAACACATATTACTTGTGGTTATGTCTAAAATCTAAATAAATGTTTGAATATATTCTTAGTTGAATTCAGCGACAGTTGGCATAATTAGTACTATATACACACTTGATGTGAGTCCACTATTCGGTAGCACATTGCATGCGACGTTATTGTTATGAGAACTGTGACCGATTGTCTCATGGTGGACTCACGAACGCGTTGGGCCGGACAGATGTGTGGTGATACCTCAGCGCACCAATGTGCGATCCGATAACGGATCCCTTTCTCCTGAAGGTGTGAGAGTTCATTGCATTGTAATCGCTGCGGCGTAATGTATGGATGGCGTGCTGCGCATGAGGCTATCCCGGCACCTCCACCTAGCCTTACACCGTGCTATATACATGCATGTACATACCTATAAGCTGTGGAACGTTCAGTCGCATGACATGGATTAGATTTGACGCACAACACTTAGTCCAACACTATAGCAAAAGTGTTCTTTCATTAAATGCGAGATCGTGCCAAAGAAACTTTAACTAAAATGTCGTTTTTGCAGATATTTTCTAAATTTTTGAATTATTACGTTTAGATAACACTTATTACTTTGCTTCAAGTGTTGAGGTATTTTAATTAGATTGCACAAGGCGAGTGTAATGTATGCCAAGAGTGACATCATAATGTACACACACTTTGTGCTACTTTGATATGTATCATCAAATAATTCGTTTTTAATTATTATACATTCGTTTGCGTTTACGGCGTCATTAATCATTCGACAATCAAATAGTGAAATTCATGTAGGTATAACTGCAAGTTGTAACAGCACTCGTAGCGAGACAACAAGCAATTTTAATATTTGCTATAATTTATATTACATTCTTGCATAGCATTCTTGTAATTATCATATCTTGATATTCGTGTGAGTTATAAATTAAATTTTATATATGAACAGTGAAATGTGTAATGGGAGCAATAATAGTATGCTTCGTTTTATTATTGACACATATAGTAATATTGCCGATGATTAGCGATTAAATATGAATCCGTGTTGTTGCAAGCCGACCTGGCGAATCACGCGCGTATCGAACAGCGCAATAAATATCATTTCGTTAAAACTGCAATTGTTTAATTCAATAGATAGAATAAGTACTTTACGATATAAATTAATTGTTCATCGCTTCTGCAAACGCCATCAAAACGCGATGTTGAAAATTCCGTAGTAATCGAATAATGCGCTGAATATTCATGAATGTAGCGATTTTCTTTCGAGTCGCGAATGCGCGTTCGCCCGATGGTAATAAAGCAAAACCCGGCGGGCGTGAATTGGTGAATTGAGGGGTCCATGCGTATACGTGTACGTGTATGTGCCGCAAGAGGTGGCATGCAGTTGCCGCACAATCTTGCGATGCGCATGTAGTGTGGGGGTGGCATTGGCATAGTATATAGGTTATCGTGCATTGCGCCGCCGCCGCCAGCATCGATGCATCGAACCTGAGCGTGTAATAATGGCAATTAAATTTGAATTTCAGTCCGTGCTCAAACCTAATTTAATAACGAACATGAGGAATGGGAATATGGAGCGTGCGCGCGCTTCGTGCATGCGCGCACGAAACGATTTTGGCATTCAAAGGAGCCTCCCGCCAGACAAGCGACGACGACAATGTACATAATTGCGATTACGTACATTGTTGCATCTTATAAAGTCGTGTCTTTATCGCATCAGGATAATCGCACATAATTGTCATATTTGGAAATTATTAACGCAATAATGCTCGAAATTGCGATGGAATTTCTATTATAGTAATACATTCCTCATCTATTATTATTTTATTCGAAAATAACTCTGAAATATATACAATTCCAAACACGGATGTATTAAGGATATTACATATTATAATGGGAAAATATAGGATAATGATAAGAAAAATACAGTGCAATATGAACTATTTCTGTGGCACCTTGCGAACGCACCCACACACAACGTATTTATTGTTGTTGTTGTTTACGATGTCGTTTGAAAGTGGTCGCTTTATTGCCAATGTTTTCAATGTGAACCAGTCGAATACGTCGGCGTCGACCTAGAAGCGCGCGTAGGCCGCGCGTGTCAGCTCAGAAATAAATATACGTGCGCTGCTCGGAGGGTGTTAAAGCAGAAAACGAAGCCGCCGCGCCGGAGCTAAGGGCATAAATGCGAGGAATCGCGCCGGGTGTCGTGCGCGCGTGAAAGACATATGGAAATTCAATAACAGATTGTTGAATATCGTGACATATATAAATATAATTTACTCATTCATTCCGACACTCGGCGTGGTTTTATTGCACGTCCAGATTGCCACCATACTTCTTCCTTTTTTTGACCATTTTTCTCTTTTTTTCCGTCGCACGGAAGAAATGCAAATGCGATTCTCTATCGGGCGGATAATAAATTTCAATATTGTGAATACATCCGACATATTAACAATGCAATAATGCAATAAATGGCCCGGAAACAAAACTAGTACGTATATTAATGTGAATATCAATGGGCTTTTGCAAATATTTGATATATAAATGATTTTGATTGTTCATGTCAGGCGTCACCAATTCCTTCCACGTGAAAAAATATATTTGTTGGCGTAACAAGCAGAGCAGCGGTGGCGCAAAGAATGCAATAAAAATGATATTGACAAGCATAAAATGATAATAAACATGTACGCCACGCGCGAATAAAACATTACACGACAGCGCAACATAACGAGCGCACAAACGGCCGCGCGACAAAAAGAAATTTAATGCGCAAAAACTTTATGTCCAACTAAGAAATAATTTAACATATAACAAAAAGCGTACAGACATGGCGCTCGGCTCGGCGGAGAGTGGTAGTGACGTAAAATTTTTGCCCGACGCGCACTTGAAGAATAGCTTAATATTTCTTGTGCACATCACACATGTTGAACAAATAATGCAGCCACGCTGTGGTTGGTGGGTGGCTGCGTACCACTTGCGTTCGTGATTTCCACAACGAGTGTGATGTTGATTTTATGTCCTACATACCTACATACATATGTGTTTTGCGGGGTTGCTGATATGAGTCATTTCAGTCGGTCATTTATATTTGCAATAAAGAAAAGCCGTCTGGGACTCATCTGCAAAATAGAATTCATTAAAATATTATTAAATATCTAATAACATGGTTTATGGGCAGTGTTTGCGCAATTTTATTGCAACATCAAGAGATTGCGAAAATGGAAAATTATGCACAATATGCATTTGGATTAAATTTCATATTCGACAACATTCAATTACCTAATTACTCTGATTGACTCATAAATCACAGACGGATTTGCGTTGTCCATTAGCAATAGATTATCATGCGTGAATTATTGCGCGAACAAAGACCCCCAAAGTCCAAATGTCTATAGATATTGCAAAATTGATATAGAGGAATGCACGCGGCGGAGGCGCATCATCAGGCCGTGAGGGCGGCGAGCCTATGAGCTCCTGTAAAATTAATCATTCCGACCGCAACATATACCAAACAAGCGCGCCTACGCTTCGACACGCATCGCGCACTCCTTCGATAAACTAATATGCAGGCAATATGATTATTACGCTGGCGCCGGCGCGTTAATTAAAGGGAAATCTAATGCACCTCATTATCACCGTCTACCATGCGCATGCACTATTGTTATTGTAAGAATCTATGCATATATCTACATGTTATTATGACGTATTTGTGGAAATGTGATTTATTTACATATGATCGTTTTGTCCTAATTATTTCTATGATAATTTGAAGGATACAATGAATCCAAATTAATTTCAATATATACAGCAGAAATTAACCAGTATGGTAGATGTTAGCAATTTGTATTGAATTTCTTTAAATCATTACATAAATAAAGCTTGCTTTTTGGAATCGAGTAAAAACTATCATGAAATGAAACAATACAAATAAAGTGAATACACAACATTAGTGAATCAATTTCATAGCGCAAAATGGCATCGTTTATGCGACCGAGCAAGGATAGTAGAAGCGGCAAAACACGAAGAGAGGCAGGCGGCAGGCAGGATGCAGGATACCAACGACAATCCGGAAAACAGAGCGCACGGCACAACGACGCACAATTTGCAATGCAATGCAACACAACCACACCGCCAACTGCTGCCATGCTGCGTTCATTACACCGACATACCTACTTACACATTACCAATATGAGCAAATAAGTGTTTTGTGGTGTGCGTATGCGTCGCTGCTGTTATCATATTATTTACCAACCCCACGAAGGATTTCGTAGGAGCATATCGTGCAGCAATCGCCGAAATTCCAGTTTGATGCGCATGTGTATTTGCTTGGTGATGAAATACTAAACGACGATGGCAAATGTGGTTTATAATCGGTTTCGCCTTTAATTAGCACTCTGATATATCTTTCTTTATTACAAAAGCAAATAACGCGTGCACGAGACGCATGGTTTGTGTGCGGAAGGAGCGAAAAGCGAAATTAGTGGGAGTGCATTTATTACCTGTATTGCGAATGCGTGCTGAAGTGCAATTGTTCAAACTGATTTTCACAATGATAATTGCACAACATGGAAAAATTGTTTCTTTTGTGTTTTTCCTAATTACAAAAAACCAATCTCAATTTGTTGTTATCGAATGGGGCAATATGAACTTCGTAAAGTTTCTAGAATAAATGAAATATTACAGGAAAACAACTTGAGAAAGAGTAATAAATCCACATTATTATTTACTTTATATGCAAATCACGAGTCTAATCAATTATCCCGCGATTGCACAAGTCCTGTGAAAGTACTTAGTAAACTAATAAAAAGCCGCGCGGAAAACTTATGTTTGCGCGAACGTAGCGTAATTAACTCGTGACACAAATTCGTCGTCAAATGGCATAGTGACCATGATACTTTATAAATTCCTCCACCGGCTCGGGGGTGCTATGCTGTTCTATTTTATCGCTGCTCACGTTGCACCCTTCGCGTCGCCTACGTAGGTAGCTAGCTATCTGCTCTGCTTGGGAACGGAGCAATCCGCGTTTCGTTGCGTTCGTTCGCATTCCACCACTTCAGTTCCTTATGTTTATTTTCCGCGCTCAACTTTTCCGCTCGCGTTTTTATTGTTTGCGGTTTTTCTTGTGCATTGCCATCGGGGAGAGAAGGCGTGCGAGTGAACGCTTCGTTCGCCAAATGCGGTTGTTCGGTGTTGCATGCTGCGCGCCAAATGCAATGCCGCTGCCGAGCTGCTGGTGCTCCTCGACCAGTGTGTGTACACAGCGCCGGGGATGAAATAGTGGTGTTTGTCATGCAAAGTGAAAAATGCGATTAAAATGCTAATAGGGAAAGGCTCGCGCTAACGGCGGCGGCGTTCGCGGAGCAGCAGCGCTTTCACGTGCCATGCTCGCCGTTTGCCGCCTGCCTCCGCTACGTTGGAATCCAATTAAGGCAAAAAATAGAAGTCATAATAATAATACGACCCGTTCGCGATGTTGACGACAACGACAGCGACGGACGCCGACGACGAATTAAAGTTAAAGAATTAAGACGGGCACGAAATCAAAGTTTGCTGAAAGGCAGCGCGCGAATAAATTTGACGAATTAAATGAAAAGAATGACGAACGCTGGAGATAACGGCAAAGTCAAGGATAACAAGGACAATACACCCAACGCATGCGGACGGTATATGCGTGCCTTGTGGGCCAGCGAGAGAGGCGAAGGTTTTCATCATCATCATCGGGGCGATAGCGATGGCGTCGGTCTGAATGGAAAATAATCTTCAATCTGCGCATCTCGCGGCGTCGAGATTAAGATGAGCAATATGTATAGGCGCGTGCGCGCGGTTTTGTCAAGCAAACGCCACCGCAAGAAGAAGTTAATTTAAATATAAATTTGATTTCACCGAAAAATTCGATTTGCTTACTTTCATGTTTTTTTTTCACCCGCCAGATATTGTTAATAAAGAAAGCACCGGATCAAACTTTAGCGGATTAGGTTTTGATCGGCGTGTGAATTGGCGAGGTTAAAAAATTTAATAAGACAACT